>VMDR010003154.1:0-76588 GCA_007922815.1 Macrotus californicus
GCATATTTTGAATTAATTTTGTTGAACATTTGAGACCTGGATTCATCACAAACTGTTTAAAAATTATATGTACATACACATATATGTGTACACAGGGTATCCAAGCCTTCAGCCTTCACAGATGGCTATAAATAGGTCAGCAGAAAGCATTAAGTTAAGAAAGGCATCTTTTTAAGGAGGAAATGGGTTGAAAGGGCAGATGAATTTCAATGATGAGCTACTTTAGATTGACATGTTCAAGTGAAAAGTGATAATGTTTGAATGAATCATGTATCAAGAATATCAATCCAGTTGTGTGTGACTAATGCGTTAGCAGAAATAGAAGGGAGCGGTGGAGGCACAAACACAGCACTGAAGCTGTGATATGCTCAGGTAGGTAGAGCAGTACAGCAAGAATGAGATATTTTCGAGAGGAGTGGACATGTTGAAGATTATTCCCGCGGGCAACACTTGGTAAAATTCCAGGTGGCTTCCCGATGACTTTTCAAGTCTCTCTTTTACGTCGTTAAAGATCAGAGCATCTTGATGATTATTTCCTGAATTTCTGTGTAGCTCAGGAACTTCACGTTGAGTGCTGAAATGTAACCATGACAACGGCCACCGCCTGCTTGCTCTGCCAGGGGCTGCGCTGGGGGTCCTGCCACAGCCTCTCTGAGTCTGTGAGACAGCTCTGCCAGGAAGGCGTTACTGGCCCCTCTCCTCCAAGGGGGGAGGGGGGTCATGTGCAGTGGGCACTGCTGGTTTACATGCGTGTTTACACAGCCTGGTTTGTGACAGCCTCGTTACTATAGGGCAGACGTGTAAATATACAGGCACAATCTATTTACTATAGGGCAGACGTGTAAATACACAGGCACAATCTATTTTATAGGTGGAATTAGAAAACTAGTTTGATTGTTGAAATAAATTAATTTTGAAAATACAATGTGCTTCAGGGTTTAAGCCATGCTTATTTAATATCCTGGAAAAGTACACAGTTTATAAAATTATATTTAAAAACATCTTGTTTTATTTTTCTGCAGCAACAAATACGAATAAATCTGAGGCTCTCTGTTGAAGATGTGTCTTCAGTAGCAGACACAGGCAGATGTCCTTCAGGAGAACATAGTAGTCATTTTAAAGATTGAACAGCTTCTCCTTAAAGTCAAATAATATCTTCACTTACTATGGTTTTTCACCTTTTTTTGCATTACTGGTCTGTGTGAATGCTGTGGAATGAACACATGTGATCTGTGCACATACCATGGAATGAACACACATGATCTATGTACATACTGTGGGATGAACACGTGTGATCTGTGTACATACCGTGGGATGAACACATGTGAGAATGATTGGTGCCACAAGATAAAGACTCTCATTAACTCCGGCTTCTCAGCTGCTGTGGGCAGATAGTACCAGTGTTCTCTGTCCCTAGGGTGTGCATTCAACTGACCTACTGACCCAAGCAAGGAAAGCAGAAACTGAACAACAAGTAAGTGTAGGTAGGAAGCGGAGATAAGTTTTAAAGAAGAGTGATTTTAACACCTGCTTTTTAGTAAAGAAGATAATTATAATATTATAAAGTCATTTAAAATTTGACAGAATTAAACTATCTAAAAAGAAAACCATGTTTTAAATTATATAAGTCAAATATTTGAAGCTGGGAAACTCAAGTATTCTATTTATTCTCTCAGTGCATATTCATGGGCCTGTTTGTGTGGTGGCCCCCGGGGCCGTGGACAGGCAGCTCGTGTTTGGGTGGCCATTGGGGAGTGACTAGAAATGTCTGCCCTCCGTGCTGTGTGCCTGGAATGAATATAATATTGAATGTTAACGATGATTGAGAAAAATAAAAATTTAGAAGAGCATTTAATAAAAATTTCATATTTTTTGGAAGACAAATAGAGCGTAATAACAGAAAATTATAAATTTCAAATAAAGTTCAACCTCAACTCAAAGTTGGAATTGAAACCATCAGCTATGTAATGCACTGTATTTAATAAAAATTCTTTAGGAGAAGGACAAAAGATTAAAAAATAAATTAACTCCATTTACTTAGATTGCATTGTTAAAGTAGCCTATTCGTCTTGGGAGAGATGAGACCCACTGAAACTATGCATTCATTTAAAAATAGTTTCTTTTCATAAACTCAGTTTTGTTTAGAAAATTACCCAATTCTGAGGTTATCTGAACACGATTTGGTGACTTTCCTAAATCAAGTTTGCTCAACGTTCATGCCATCGATGTAAAGGTCAGTGCTCCATGCACAAGAGATTTTATAGTCATCCTTGATGATTCCTTTTAAATTTAATCCTTTACGCAAATCTAGATTAAACAGTGTAGTCAAAGGGTAATGTCCAACAACCCTCTGACTGTAGGGTAGAGACTGCACTGCGGAGGAGCGTGAACAACTTCAAGGTGAATTGTGCCTCTCCCTGGAACCTCATGTAGGGGCAAAATGAAGACGTTTCTGCCAAAGTAAAAACTGATGATGAAGTAATTAATTATCAGTGGGTCCCCCTGCTTAGTTTCAACACCCTGCAAAGTGTAGCACTGTAATAAAATACAGTAATTAAAGATGCATTTCAGTGCCTGATCCTCCTAATAACAACCTGTTAAAAATTCATTAAGCAGATTATAGTAATATCAGAGGCTTCTTCAAGGAGGAGGCACATAAAATAAGTTGCAAGATAAAAATAGTAAGACTAAGGCAAGGAGCAAACATTATTATAAGGAGTTTGGGGTTGTTAGTTTATTTCAGGTTTGTTACTAACTCTCACCGGGAAATTAACGCAAAGGAGCTGCAGGGGAGGAAACAAAGGGGGGGGGGGGGATGATGCTCCAGCTTTCTAACTGAGAGATCAACTACAAGCTTAGAAAACGCTAATAAAGTTTTTTTTTTTCTTAATTTCAAAAAGAGTAGCTAGATCATGAATTTTAATCTCATTCTTTTATTCCTGGTTGGGGCTAGGAGATGCTGAGGGCTGTGCGGACTGAGGAAAAGCTACTTAATTCACAGTCCCCTTCCGGTCTTCAGACTCCTTGGTCTGCTGGGGAGAAAGGCAGCTCCCTTAAGACGCTCTGTACACCCAGATGTCTTTGTTCAGTGGCTTCTGGATAAAGTCTTCCTTTGAAGTTCTCTGTCAATGCTGTTCATACTTCAAGGTGACCTATGACTCAGTGAAAAAGTCATTTTAGATTTCCACTAGCCTTTTAAAACAAACTACAATAAAACTATTTTTTTATAAAGCTGTTATTTCATTTACATATGAGCTAGGTTACATGGTAAAACCTGGTTCTTTCTGGGGGAGGTCATAGTCCAAAAGTTAGAAAAACACGATTATTAATCTGATCCCTTATTCTTCCACATTGTTATCTTCATTTGTCCTTTGTAAGTTAGACATTTCCCCCAATCTTCATTTCCTTTTTCCGTCAGCTTGGACAGCTCCTTAGGTTCTCGGTGTCTCTGCCTGCAGAGCCAACCCTTAGTGCTGTGATCTCTGAAGGAAGCCCTCACTCAGTGTTGTTTGAAGTGATGCATGAATGGCGTTCTAACAGAACACAAGTTAACAAGTCCAAATGTCAATTTGTTCAGTGATTCCTTAAACCCTATCATGGCTACTGGCAATTGCCACCATATAGTTGGCCAATAGAATTTCTGAGGCATTTTCTAAGTTCCCTTTACTCTTTAATCAAAACTAGTGACCAATCCAGATTGGTCAATACTAGTGACCAATCCTATTGCCCAATAGCCTGTAAAACAGCCTGTGGCCCTCACCACGAGCACTCTTTGGCCCTGTGGGTTATGCCCGACCTTTACTGTGGACAGTTTACTGGTCTGTCTCCAGCATGACTCTCTTGGCAACAGGGTTTTTTCCAACAGACAAATCTGAGCACTTTACTCCTTGTGTAAGTATCTCCCTTAGCCACACTGCTTTTGCCTTGAGATTGCAAGCCAGACACACTTGAAGGAGAAGAAAAGGCCCCACAATATCTGATTTCAGGAATGTCCACTGGTGTGTGCTCCACACCCTCTACCGTTTGGAGTCGTCCAGCATTCTCACCTCTGAAGCATGCTGATGTCTTCGGTGTCGCTGGGCCAGTGGCCTAGCCCATGCTCTCTGCCTACAATGCCTGCACCTTCTATTATGCCTGAAAAACGGCTACGTATCCTTAAAAATGTCAGTCAGTTTTGCCTCATGTGGTATTCTAACTCACCTGAGTCAGCCGTTCCTTACCGTTTACGGGACTGTCTGTGTGTCCATCCTCCGACCGCGGATGGGACTCTGAGCGTCTCTTGCATGTGCATTGCCAGTTCTCCTTGGCAACCTGGATGGAACCTGTCACTGTGCTTGGCCCTTGGAGGAGGCTCAGTAAGTTTGGGCTGAGTGAATTGTTGCCCCAGAAACATCTAAGACATTAGCCAGCCCTCCACCACTGAGTCGCTCTTCCTTACCCCTTCCTCCCCACAGTACCACTGGTACAGGCTCTTCCTGGGCTCAGGTGCAACACAGCAACCTTGGCCATCACTTCGACTTACTTTCACTAAGTCTGTGAGTTTTATAACCTGTGAGAGGTCTCCACTAGTCAGTCTGTAGAAAGCCACTGATAACCAGGGGTGCTCTGGACTCAGGTATTTCCTAAAGGAATGTTCTAATACAGGCTTGATGCTTATTTAAACATCAAACCTTGAGTTTCAGCTTAACCTGGACCTTAACCTTGACTTTGAATACCATTATAGAACACACTTTTTTCTGATCGATTCCTTATTATAAAATAGCATGTTTTACAATATTTAATTGGATGCCAGCAACTGACTTTTGATCAAACTAAACTGATGCAGTTTAACTACTGCATCAAATTGTATCACCAAATTACAAGAAGCTGATGCTTTGAAATGTAACATTTCCTTCGTAAGATTCTAGGGAAAATTAGGAATGATGTCAAGAGGGAGCACAGTGATTGGTTCAACTTGGTAAATAAGACATTACTTCTCTTTGCAGGGAGCTAATCAACATTTATTGTGCCTGTGTTAATTACATTGTTACCTTTCATTGGATGGTCAGGAGATGTGTATTTGAGAAGGGGAATCTTGCATTTATTCCATAACTGCAGGTCACTAGAACACCCTGCAGATGACTGGGATGTGCCTTCTCCACACTGCCCCCTGTTGTCAGTGCAGCCCAGTTCTCACACAGTGGGCCATGTCTGGTGTGGCGTCCAGCCAGCCAGTGAGGGGACACACGACACTCCAGGGCCTGAGTCCATTCGTTTTGGAGTTAACTGCAGTGGGTGGCACATTGCCTTTTTTCCAAGTAAATTTAAGAGTGGACTATATGCCACTTATACATAATAAAAGGTACAATTGGTGAAGTACAGCATCTGTATGCAAAATTCTCTGGGACTAAAATTTATGTATATAAAGATCAGGAAAAAAAACATACTGAGGAATTTTTTGGTTTGCAAAAAACATTAAACGATACTACTATATAAGCACATTAGTTAGAAAGTATATCAACACTTCCATTTCTGTTAATAAATTTACAATAATGCTGGGAAATTAAATATTGTTAAACCATTTTTTGTTGTAACCCATAAGCTGTTTTTAATGATATTTATTTTTATGATAATTTTTCAATATTTTTATAATTTTGAAAATACAAAGAAGACACAAAAAGTAATACAAATACCTCTAATCTTAATGCTAGAAACTCCAGGGTACCTCTTGAAATATTTTTACATTCTTGACTTTTGAAATTTATGTATATTAATACAAATATGTTTCATAACTCATACCTTTTTCCTCTAAATTCCCTTTTTTCCCCATCATGCTAAATATTATTTTAAAAGCTAACTTAAAGGGTAAATAACATTATGTCGTATGGAAGTACCATAACTTACCACATATTAGTGAACATTCAGCCTGTTTCATTCCTTCTGTGACGTAACTTGGTTCTAACATCCTTACATGGAGATCTCTGATGGCATCTGGGTCTTCAGCTGTAGCTCCCATCCCTTCTCTGCAGATCGGATCCTTACGACCTGGATGGTGTCTTTACCTGAACGCCCAGGGGGTGGTTCCAATTAACATGCTCCTCCCCTGCCCCTCTGCCCATTGCAGGTGGCACTCCTTTCCCAGGAGACTGAGGCGAAAGCCTGGTGCCACTTTTCTCTTTCCCTCATCCTCCACTTTCGATTTGTCAGTTAGTTTTATTGACTCAGTCTTCCCGATCCAAGTCTGCCCTCTTCCTTGTGGCTCCCCTGGCCCTGGTCCTCTGCCCAGCCCTGCCTGGAAAGCTCTGGGCCCACAGTTCTCCCGGCCCTTCCCATGCCACACCTGTGCACACCGAGGCTGCAGACCTCGGGGGCTTTCAGAATACCTGAGTGAGTAAATCCCAGGCTCCTTCCCTTTGGCCACAGCCTGCCCCCTGTTCACTCTTATCTTCCCCCTTTTTCTACCACGCTGGCTGCCTTCTGTCCTTGATGGCTGATATGCCGACTCTCATACTCCATCTGTCTCTTCCATTTGGGCCAGGATTCAGTGGAAATGGCCTCTCTCTCAGGGGCTTCTGCCTGTTGAGCACGTGGGAGGCCGGTAGTCACTGTCAGACAGAACTACACATGTGTTTCCTTCCTACGAGTACCATTCCTGAAATCCTCAGGAACTTGTTTATCACACATCAACACATCAGAGGGTAAGCCGCATGGACACAGAGAACACACTCAGCCTGTGCACACTCAGCTCCATCCTCAGAACCAACAATAGTGCTTGCTGGTGGACACTAAATGTTTACCAAATTAAGGAATAAATCCATGGGGATTGACTACTATATATTGTATAAGTAGAACTTCTCAGTCAAAAAAAAATTTCTAAATTTTTGTCTGTTAACCTATAGCGGCCATACCCCAAAATACCCACTCCCCCTCCCACCCACCTGGCGTGGCTCCAATGCAGCCTCCCCAACCGGCACACAGCCGTTTAGCCAGTTCAGTGCGCGGCATTTGGCCGACTATTCTCACTTTCATTTTGTGTCTGTTAATGGCACCAAGACGTTGTGGAGTTGGAAAATCTTTCTAATTAGAAGTCACATGTATCTGGTGACTTCTGGACATAAAGGGTAAAGGAAGAGGGGACACATTCACTGGGACTGTTGGGGACTATCCTCATTGTTCTTCATTTTTATGTTTACGTTTCAGTCATTTGATCCTCGTGATAACCCAACAAGTAGAGTTTTTCATTTGTTTGTTTTTTGGATGAACATACAGCCTCTGAGACATTATAGTTCGTGTAGCTAATAAGTTACAAAATTGAAATCTATACCCAGGTCTGGCTGTTGCCACAGCCCATCACTGTTCGTGCGACGTCCTAACAACCAAGGGTTTGTCTATCACCCAGACTTCTGAGACTCAGTGCTGAAGATTCTCTGTAGGTTCTGCGTATTAGTATTCTACTCAGAGCATTTGTAAAAGAAACAAGTGTCATTCTTTTAGAAGATTTCAACAGACTCGAATATTTGTTTAACTGTGTAAAGGAAAGTTTCACGGGTAGTGAAACGGAAGAGCCTGGGATTCGTCACTTACATGGGCAAAGAGACAGTAAATTGCTGTTGGAAGTTTTAACACAGCTTTGTGGTGCCGTTCATATAATTGCGCCGTCATAATTTGTACAGATGAACTTACATTGTCTTCTGGAAATGCTTGCAGCCTCTGGAAATGCTTACTGCCCACCTTCTCCAGAAGGGCAGTGTCTTCTGTATTCCGAGGCTGATGTGGGGAAAAAAGGATAATGACCCCGAGGAGATCCATCAAGGACCAAACTCTCTGTCTTAGTTTATAGAATCAAAATTATGAATATTTATTCATAATAAGGAGATCATCGCAGACAAGCTTACCTCAAATCAAGAAGATGAGGTCAGCTCAGAGTATGCATACAATTGTTAAAATTTCTCAGATAGGTAACTTAATAGTCATCTGAATGTCATTAAAATAACTAATTTGGAAAAATAAGAAAATAGAGATGACATGAGACTGGCTTAAGCTAAAAAAAGAGAGAGAGATTTAAATTGCTTTTTACTACCTTTATAGTACCCTACCTATATGAGTGACCTTTTCATTATTGCTATTTTTAATATCCAAAACACCCAAAAATATAATTCAGTCATCATGAAGAATCCCAAGGAGGCCCATAGAGCTTTGGTTTTCTATCCTGCGGCAGTGATCTCTGTCAAGGCCAGGAGGGGAGGCAAAGTTGCAATGAAATAGTTGCATATTTTTACTTTTTAATAAAAGGGGAGTGGGTATAAAGAACTAGGAAGTATTTATGGAACTGCACATTTGACAAAAGGCTATTTGTAGGAAACTAATTTAGAGTGGAAACAAACAGTTATGAAAAATGAGGAAATCCTGATGGGAAAAAAAAAAAGTGTGGCAAGCTCACATCAAATAGGAGTGTGAGAGTAATTTGCTATTTTGGAAACCCAGCAGCTGGTTTATCTAAAGCTTCCTCTTTCCATGAGCTCTGGAACAAGGACAGGAAATGGTGCAAAAGCGTGCTGGCTTTCCCGTCTCAGACTTCTGTAAAAATTCAATGGCAAAAAGTGATTTTTAAAAGTTCCATTCTTACCCATTTTGGGGACATTTTAATGATGCATACATTTCTAACTGTAGTTACTTAGAAATTACCCTAGGAAGAAGAATTTGGAATAGAATAAAGAAAAGAGGAAACACATTTCTGCTTACATCATTCATAAAAAGTATACTATATTGAACTCAACCCTCAGAATAAGTTTTATAGAATAATGAAGATTTTATCTAAACATTGAGAAAATCAGCCAGAGACCTAGTGTAAAATAGAATATAGATAACATTTTATAAAACTACACTTAATTGTTCCAAATAAGGAAAGAATAGGGCTGGTATAAATATAGTTGGAATCCCCAGGGAGACAAGAACTAGAATAGATGAGGAAAACGTGAAAATACAAACTGTAGAAATACATCTAGAGGAAACCTGGAAAACATTTTAATTGCCTTATAGGTAGGACTATCTTTTTTAAAATCATTCTAAGAAATTTAAATGTAATCTCTTTATAAAGTTCCACGAAGAAGAAGGTTTCTTACCAGGTCTCAGAGTGGGAAGGTGGGGAAATACTGGTTGAAAGGTACAAATTTTCCGTGAATAAGATGAATTTGCTCTGAGGCACAGCATTAGGTAGTAGTGCTGCGTTGTGCACTGGGGGTTTACTGAGTCAGTAGGACTGTAAGTGTCCTCACCTCATTAAAAAAATAGAAAAAAAGAGATTTCCATTTTCCTTAGTGATACAGAGAACATAATTATTTATTCCATTCAAAATACTACTTACGTGTTTAAAACCATTTTCTGTTTTCATGGTGGCCCATAGAACCATATACAGGGGTGGGCAAAAGGAGGTTTACAGTAGTAACACAAATAAATGACATAATAATTAATAATACAATAATAAACTCTGTGTTTTGTGTACTGACAACTGTTTACCTACTTTTCCTCACCCCGGTATGTTAGATATATATCTTTAAGAACTATGTTTATTAAGATGCATATTTTTAAGTAATAAAATATATTTTCATTGGAATTTTTGCCTTATCTTGCTCCATAGTCATTACAGAGACACAGCTAGGCCAGAAATATGTTTAAACGCGTTTTAAAAGATATGCCTCTGTCCACATAAGATTCTCCTTGGTTCCAAATTAGATTTGGGTCGGGGGCACAAAAATCAAATGCTGTGCAGTGGTTTCCTCTCGCAGCTGTAAAAACAACCACAAACTTTGTGCTGAAACAACAGAAACTCATCTCTCACAGTTCCGTGGGACAGAGTCTGAAAGGAAGACTTTGTCGGGGCCGCGGTCCCCGGGGCTCCCGGGAAAAACTGTTCCGACTCTCCAGCTTCCGTGGCTGCCACCTGCCTGGGGTGTGGCTGCCACGTCTTCCTGTCTCACTGTCCATCTTTCCGTCATCTCCTCTGGGGCGGGGGTCTGCCTTCCTTTGCCTTCCTCTTACCTGTGTAACACATCCGGGCCCACCCGGAGAGTCTAGGGCCGTCTCCCCATGGCAGGGTGTTTAACTTAATCACATCTGCAAAGACCCTTTTTCCAAAGAACGTAACATCTACAGACTCCAGGGGTTAGGGGATCTCTGGGGGACACTGAGTATCTTCTTGAACAGGTAGTTTCCTGTAAGCAGCTTTAAATCTCGTGCAGGTTGAGGAACAGGTTGGAATGTGGGTGTTAACTAGAGCTTACAGTTAAGTAAAACTAATCAAAGGTACCAGAGCTCTGATAGTGCCAGGTAGCAGGTATTCTGGGTGAGAAAGTAGCTTGGAACCCAAACCCATTTATACCCCCAATACTTCATCTGTTCTCAGGTCCTCAGGTCGTAAGGTAGAGCCCTCTCGTTCCGTGCTAATTAAATGCCGTAGGAATCAAGTTTTAAAAGTTTGAGTGAAATTGATTTAACTTACTAGAAACTTATTTTACAAGGTTTCTTGAAACATTTAGCCTGAATTGTCTTTGGGATGTGTGCTAGAAGCAGGTTGGACCACCTGCTCTCGGGTATTCTTAACGTCCCACAGTTAGATGAGTAGCTGTGTTTGCTGATACTTTTCCTCCAGTTCAGGCAATTCGTTATCATGGTAAAGAAATTAAGAAGATAACAGCTCCACCCTGGCCTTGCTTTGTGGTATGTCCAGCTGGGAGGACCGCACATGATAAAAGACTGAGGGACAATCCGGCAGCCCCTGCTCAGGGCAGGCCGAGCTGCAGACCCTGAGAATCCCGAGGCCATGGCATTGCATCTGCCCCTCTGCCAGTCTGTTTAAGGGAAGGACCCAGGCCCAGCAGTCTGTCACAGTAACGACAGGCAGGGAAGGCATGTTAGTCCCTAAGTGGCCCCAGTGTACCTGCCAGTGGGGAGGGGGACTGGAGTGGTGACAGCACATCATGTCTTCTGTGTGATGTGCTCACCTTCACTTAGATGCCTAACGTCGGTTCCTTTGATTCAAGTTCTTCTGTGTGTGACTTTTACCTTCGAGGAATTCTTTGGACCCGGGTTAGTTTTGCTTTTTCTCCTTATTTCTGTCAGGTAGGATGGGACACTGATTCCCTTTGGGAAGTGAAGGTATCTCCTTGGAATGTGAGTTTGAAGGGAGCTTAGGAAGCTCCTTGCTTTCCCTTGACCCCACTCTCATGGAGAGACGTTTGCAATTCAGCACGCAGTCAGGGGTTCTCCATCACCCCCAGGCTCCCACAGTCATGGGGAAGGGAGGTCCAATGGCAGAGAAGTGGTCCCAAGAAGAAAGGTTGCCACAAATTGCAGCCTTCTCCTGGTAACCGACACGATTCCTTTCACTAATGACAAATACATGTAATATGTCTGGGTGTGAGTGTATTTGCAATGACTGATTAAACATTCTCTGCAGAGATGTACCAATTTCACATAGAATTAAACTAAGATCTTTATCTCAGAAGGACTGGAAGAACTTACTCTAAGAAAAGCGTCCCCTTCCCCCCACCCCCAGCCCAGGGACAATGGAGAGAAGGGCAAACTAGGAACCCACATTCCCCGCCCCCCGCAACCCACCCCTCTCCCCACTCTCCTGGGCCTGTCCTCATCCTCCCGTTTCCCAGGACCCTGTGCTTCTTCTGGATACCAGCCTAATAAATATCCCTGAAGGAGAGCAGGGGCACAGTCTCCACTCGCTGGGAGGTCTGGGGGCCAAGTTCCCGGCTGAGTTCCTGATGAAGTGAATGAGAGCAACTGAAATTCAGCAGATCCCTCCTCTGCGTGCCTGGCTTTCTGTGTCTGCTGCTCCAGGTGGTGGGGTCACTCCCTTCTGTGCCCTTGGCAGAAAGGGAGGCTGCACTGGACATAACTGAAGGGGAAGAAGCCGAGTGCACCCACTCGGTGTTTGCATCCATGGTGTCTCTGATACCGGAGTGTGTATTCACTGTGTGTGTGTAGGTAGGTGCACATGGCAGCCCTGTCACCTGTTTGCCCCGTGACAGTGAGAGTGTTGTTTCATTCTATGAGCTGGGCTGTAAGATGTGGGTACAAAAATACAGCCTCATGGGAATGTTTTCCTAAATGGTAAACGGTGTTTATTAGGTGAAAGGACACGCAAAGGCATCAAGGAATTTCAAGACACAGATCTCCCCTACAGACCTTTGCTGACCCCAGTGACCCACCCACATCACCCACTGAGCTCGTCATACAACAGTGCACATGGCTGCTGAGGAAACTCTTCAAAGGGTCTTTGTCATTAGTTTAGACTGAGAAAAATACAGCGATAATGCAAGTCATCAGGAAATACATTTATGTATTGTCAATAGCTTAGTAGTTTTATTCATTTCGTCAAACCTGTGCTGTGGGAAAGTGGTTTTATCTTTTGGGGTTGAAAACGTCAACTCTTCTTCCTGGGATGAGTTCTGAATTTAATAAGGAATAAGAGCAGTAATAAGAGAGGGCAGAACATATCACTGCCTTCATCGCTAATGAGCTGAAGCAGAAAGATGTTGCTTCACGTCCGTGCTAAAGTGGGTTCCCCAGTACTGAACCTCAGAGCTGGGCACAGCCGCCCCGTCAGGTGTCCCTGCAGGGGTGCAGCCATCCTTGTGGATGGCAAGAATGGGGTTCAGAGAGGAGCAGACACATGCAGGGTGGGGCTCAATATAAATCTTCTGGAAATTCAGCGCAAAGGAGAGTGCAGGGAACAATCTTAACAATGAAACAATGCAAAAGCACTTCTCAGAACTAAAGGACAAGAGTCTGCAGATTGAAGAGGCATGGCGTTGAATGCATAAGGTCCACATGGGGCACCGGTCCAGAGCACGGGGGAGCCCTGGGTGTCTTAGAGCAGCCTGGGGGCTCTGATGCCCAAGCCCCTGTGGACACCAGCCTGCTTAGTGGCAGCTGGGTGAGAGCAAAGTCACCACCAGCTGTCCCTTGCTCCTACAGTAGCACCCCCATGGCACCAACCTCTCTTGTGCAGTGGACACAGCTTCGAGCTTCTTTCCCAATCAGTGATCTCCTCTCTCTTGCCCTGTGGGGGCAGCCCTGCCCCATGGCGGGGTGTCTGAATGGAAGTGGTCAAAGCTCCAGTTTTTTTGCGGGTTCTCAAAAGGAATCACTGTAGCCATTAGAAATGTGCACAGATATGTGGGCATCGGGCATGTGCATTTCTCTTCCCACTGGAACTCAACCTTTGGTCACTGGCCAATGCACCAGAGCAGGACTGGCTGCTGTGACTCCACCGGTGTGTCCCATCAGTGACTGGCTAACCCTCCAGTCGCCACGCTGAGGTCACATCAAATGTCTGAGTTACCTTCACGGGCCTCCTGGAGGACAGTGGCAGTGCTCCCTGTCTTACCTGGGGTTTTACCTAACGGTGTGGTGATGCTCTTCTCTGCCCGCAGTTCCTGTGAGCTGCTGGGCAGGCCTCGTACATGAGGTGCTGGGGGATTGTTCCCCCACCAGGGCGATGGTGAGCCTGGATTTGGACAATGGCTGCTGACGAATTCCTGGGCCACTTTGATGAGATGGAGAAGAGATTCCAATGTATACATTTGCCGCAAATTTGGTCTTCTTTTTGAAGCACTTACGTGGATGACAGTGCTAATTTTCTGTCTGAAACTGAGAAGCTTAACTTACCTCTAGGCTGCATGTCAGTAAATCACTGTTAAAAAAGGTAGTGCTGGTGAAGGTGATGCTGAATAAGACTCGGTATAAACGTGCATCAGGATGATGCACGTTTCCAGCCAGTGTCCGTCATAATTAGAGGTCATCAGCCATGAGCAAGTTCATAAACTTGTATTTGTTTCCACTGCTTTTTTATGCCATTTTATTTAAATGATAGCTTTTGGCATTAGGCTCTTAATGTAGCATGCCTTTGTTCTAAGGGGTTACTGGGCTTTATATGTTGTTTACACAGAAAGACATCCCCTGGGAGGTCAGTGAAGTCAATGGTAGCAGTGAAGGCGGTGTTTCTTAATGGGTGATCTGAGATGTGTGTTATATACACCTGTGTTGTATGGAATTTCCTTCAAAGTGACCATTTTTATTTCAGAGAACTAATAAAATCAAGTTTTTATGAATTCTACATAACATTTCAAAGGAAAGAGAAACGTGAGCTGGTGCACTTTACACGCAGCCCTGCCATGCCTGCGATGAACCCATGCCAGTGCTGTGAACCCACGCTCTTTCTGCTCTGGGAGAGTCACCTTCTGGGAACCTGTGCTCTTTCTGCTCTGGAAGAGTCACTTTCTGTGAACCCGTGCTCTTTCTGCTCTGGAAGAGTCACCCTTTGTGAACCCATGCTCTTTCTGCTCTGGAAGAGTCACCCTTTGTGAACCCGTGCTCTTTCTGCTCTGGAAGAGTCTTACCTTCTGCCACGTGCCTTCTCCTAAGCCTGGTGTTTTTCCGTCCCATGCTCTGCTGATGAGCCAACCAGGCAGCTTCGCTGAGTGCCTCCCTGGGGTGTGACCTAGGACGTGGTGATGCAGGTCAGTAGCATAGAGAGGGAGCCAAGGAGAGAGTCTGCAGAGTCACTCTGATGGGACACTGGCCCTGGTTCCCGGCCGCCCTGGGACCTTTTCTTCCCTCAGTCATCTCCTTCCCTTTACTGACTTTACCGCACAGGAAGGAGTTATCGGGGTGAGAACATCACACTAAATGCGCATGGCCTATATTAAAAGCGAATTATACCACACACACATAATCTCATTAACAATGCAGTGCCGGCCGCACGCCGTCCTTTCCTCTCCTCTGGTGGTTCTGCCGTAGCTCCTGTGCTGATGCAGCCTCCGTTGGCTCTCAGGCCCCCAGTCCTACCTCTCCTGTCTGCGACTGCCCGGTTCTCATCTAAGAATTTCAGTTCTGCTCGGCGCATGTCTGTAAGTTACAGTCCCCATTTTGTATGTATGTTACTCTTTCCCTTCTTAAAATTTCTCACACAGCTCTTTCCCTGTAACTCAATCACCTGGAGCCTGTTTCCACACTGGGTCCCCATCACAACCCAGAAAGCCCCCTAGTCAATCGTCCAGCGCAGGAGGTTGGCTGTGATCTCTGGTCTCCAGGTCCGGTGCCCCTCGCACAAGGATGCCCGTGATATCAGCATGTGGAAAGGCAATTCATGCTAATGCCCTGGTAGTTCACCAAGTTAGTCTTTTGTTCGTACACAGCAATTTTTGGTAAGGGGAAGAGCTGCTTGATCTTCCTACCCCTCTCCTGTTTCTGTCTGCTCTCAGCAGAGCAGCCAGAGCGGTTCTTGTGGAAAAGCCAGTGCTCAGGACCTTCCTCCCATGGCCCTGCCCTGCACCCCTTCCCCTTAGCCTTGGCCGGCATCGCGGTGACCTGGAGGCCGCAAGGTTTGGGTGTGTGTCTCTCCTGCCACCGCTCCTGTTCTTGGTCCTCGGCAGTCTTCATGTGCATGCTCATGTGCTCCCAGTCGTCCCTGGTGCTCAGCGCCCCCTGTCTTCCTGTCTGTGATCAGCTCACTCCCTGCACCCAGCCTTCTTACTCTTCGTTTTTTGCCCTGTTTTTTACTTTCGGGTATGTGATACAATTTACTTTTTATTGGCGTTGTTGTGTATTGTCTTATTCCCTCCGTCATAATTTATGTTAAGGGCCAAGATTTTCATCCGTTGTTATTATTATCACTTAAAACAAAAATGCTTGGCATTTAGTAAATTTTGGTATTCAAAAACCATCTGTTGGGTGGAAGTATTAACCTTACCCAATCGACAGTTTGCCCCGATGGTGCCCTAGACCAGAAGGCGCCGTTCCAGAGTTTCCCCCAGGACTGACTCTGTTGGGCAGAAGCTGCACCTTCGTTCAGATGGAAGAGAAGTGTCTGCCTGGTGAAATGCTCAGCCTCCTGTACCCTGGAGTGAGGATTATTTGAAAGAGACCCAAGTTTTTGTGTTTGCTTATCCAGTTAGGGCATCTTTTCTGTAGTTACATTTCTCCTTTTGTGAAAATGGATTTTAAACAAATATTCCCCATAATGAGGAGCACTCATCCCTTTAAGAAGGTGGTATTCCCTGAATGAAGCCGAGCAGGTGTTTCCTCTTGCTGTTGAGTGCCCTAAGGGGCATGGGCCCATCCAGAGTCATCTGTCTGTTGTGGATGAAGAGAGAGAAACGTGATGTCCTAGCGAAGCCTAGGAACAACCAGAGTAATTCATATTATTTCTAGCATCTTACAAGAATCTCAGGGGAGGAACCAGAGCATTTGTTGCCTTGCTGGGCTTCTGAATTTGCTGCATTTTACCACGTCTCACTTTCCTGAGAAATTAGAATACCTTTGAGCATGATGACCAGCTTCACCTCACGCCCCCGACACTGAGTTAAACTGATTCCTGGTTCAGGCCCCCTTCACCAGACATAGGTGTGGGTTCCGAGTCCTGGATGCTTTGTGGTGTCTTATAAAGAGATCACGTCTTCCCCCAGGTTGAGTCAGCTCTTTGGAGGTTTTGCTGGAATATGGTTTCTTTCCAGAGGCTGGGGAAAAGATGGACCCTGGGAGCCAGAGCAGTGCATGAGGCCTGGAAAATGTCTGGCACAGACAGCACTGGTCATGACTGCACGCTCAGCCACAACTTGGGGACAGAGTGTGTAAGCACAGCCTGGGTCTGGAGCATGCGTGTGCACTCCCACAGGCCATGTATGTGCTTAGCTATTTGAACACACACACATTTTAAAATTATTTTTATTGTGGCAACAAACCCATACTATTAATTTACCGCCTTAACCATATCTATGTGTACAGCTCCGTTGTGTGAAATACTCACAGGGTTGTGCACCAAACCTCTGTTCCCCTGAGTCGCCAACTCTCCAGCCCCTCCTCCCAGCCTCTGGCAAGCACCATTCCCCTGTCTGCCTATAAATTTGACTTCTCTGGGTGCCTCATATAAGAGGAATTGTAGGTGCTTTTTGTCTTCTTTGTGACTGGCTGATTTCACTGAGCTTAACATCCTTAAGGTTCATCCATGTTGCAGCAGCAGCCAGGGTTTTCTTCCTCTTTGAGGCTGGTGTCCCAATGTGTGCACGCACCAGGCTGTGTGCACCCATTCATCCGGTGAGGCTGTGCCTCTCCCCAGCCTGCACCCCTACTCGCAGGGACCTAGTTAATGGTGTTTGTAAGTGAAATCATAGTGTTCACAGGACGTCCTTGAGATTATTCAGGGAGTGGAATGAGACAGCACTGGAGTGACTCCCGTTTCAAAGTGAGGAGGAGAGCAGGGACTGGCCAGCAGTTGGGTCCGTGACGAGGAAATTAGAGAGCTCGCCGTTTCTGCCCGGTGGTCGGGACTGCGGGTGTCTCGCTGCAGCAAAGACCCCCACAGCTCATTCACGTCCCACTGGAAACACACAGCCCACGCCCAGCCTGCTCCAGCTCAGCCCTGCTCAGGGGGAACTCAGCAGAGCTTCCGGCTTTCTCCACGTGAAAGCATTTCCAAGGAAAATGCATCGCCGTAAACAGCCCAGACTTGTTGAGGCATCTGAGGTCCCTAAGTTGAAAGTGAAGTGTGAGGGACTTCCTGGGTGTGCCGCTGCTCACTCCTCTGAAGCCCGTGAAGGGCCAGAGTCAGAGGCGTCCAGCGGACCCCCCCCTTGGCGTTGCTCTGTATCTGCTAGTCTTCTTTTTCCTCTCCCTCCCTCTTTTCTTTCCTTTTCTCTTCTCGTTTTTCTTTCTTTTTGCTGTTTGTTCACTAATACGATTCTTGCATAACCAATGTACTTTTAATTTTATTTTAAAATGAGAAGTGTTTCTTTATTTGTTCAAATACATTTTGAAACACATAGTGGAAAACAATCTGTCCAGAGAAAATTCATTCTGAGTGGAGTTTTCATACCTGAGAGGGTGGGTAACTTGTGAGGCCAGCTGGTAGAGACTGACCGGGACCTTCTGGTGCCCGGAATTCGGGGCACTAGCTTCACCACCTCCACACTCCCTGCCCTCCCCACCTTGCAGCTGCAGAATGATTTGTTGTGTCAGCTCTTACAGGTGTTACCCACATGCACCTGGGTTTCAAGATAATAAGTGCTTCTGAGTACAAGGTGCTTAATAATTTTGTATTGGTTCCTATTCCAATGTAAAATTCTGCATAAAATGTCATATTTGAATGTAACATCCTAAGTTTTTTTTTCCATTTTTTTTTCTTTTTGTAAAGTTTAGGATGTTTTTTTACTTGGCTTAAATGAAGAAATGGAGTGCTCCTTCTCTGCCTTTTTCTGCCATTCACATTTCCTACCTATCACTATTAACATTTTTTCCAAATCTTGCTTCCTGGCAGATTTATGGATTGGCTGCCATTTCAGGTATTGCCAAGTGTTGCCTGATCTTGAGGGAGGCCAGGCCTGTTTGCAGGATGCCCCTCCCTGTCTTTGCTGCTCCCCAAATTGCCCATCAGGGTGTTCGGATTCCTCACAAGAGTCATTGTGCTTCTAGCACAGCCCACATGAAGGATGGCAGATGTGTTCATGTGAGATGCTGTTCATGAGATGCCGATACCGTCTGAGATGTTCATTATGTTATTCTTGCCCCAGAAGTGTGCACTGTGTCCCAGGGCTCCGAGCCTGAGGAATAGGACACTAATGGTTAGGGGCCAGTGTCGCTGCGGACCAGGAAGTGAGGAGGGTGTGCTGAGGTGCAGGCCCCTGCGGAGGCCTGGCACACAGACGGGGTGGGGGCACATTCATGCGGGTCACAGCTGTGTGAGCAATTACAGTAAAGATATCAGGAACCTGTGTCTTGTGACTTTGCAGTTTCTTGTACAAGGAAGGCTTGCATTTGTTTTTATGTTTTACACATTACATTTTATATTTTTGTGCTTATCAGAAATGTTTACTGAGTTTTGCAAAGATAGTTAAGCTCTTCATTAATTAACATGTTCTCAGTGCCTCCCAAGGCTGGATGAGCAGCGAAACCTCCTGAGTCAGCAGGACGCCACCCAGTTCCCCAAGCCAGGATCTCCAGGTCCCCTGAGCCCTCAGTGTGTCTTGCAGTTGGCTCCCCAGGGATTGCCACACAGCCAGGCCAACACCTGCTGGTGGGCCACTGAGAACCACTGATCTGTAGTCGCCCTTGACCAGAAACTTGGAGCAGTCCCAGAGTTTGCCGTTCGCTTTCTATTAGGGACTCAACCTTGCTGACTTTACATTGTAAATACTTTATCGATTCATTATTACCACTATTAGCATGAATGCCTCACTATTTCTCTCAAAGAAATGAGATTCTGTTCTGGCATGATTTGAGTGTTTATGAAAGATCTATTGAATGAGTGGTGTGGTGAATGAATGAAAGGCAGTGTGATAGACCTCATTAAATGCCTTTCTGACCTGAGGTTTATTATATTCCTCATTTTCCTGCGTTACCAATCTACCAACCCTACCAAAGAAAATAACAGTTTTCTTAAGCCCAGACTAGCACTTAGGATTCCTGATCTCTCTACGTGGTGTGCATTGCTATACCAGTTCATAATAAATCACTTCTGCAGTAGCAAACAGACTCGTTTCAATGTTTGCAAAAATGATAATGACATGGCTTTAAAGAAACTGGAACTGTGTCATTTCCCAGAATTATAGGGATTCTTGTTGTCTGTGCTCACGTTTTGAAGATCCTAACCAAGTGCTGTTCTTGTGGGTGCTCTCAGTGCCTGTGAAGGTGTCCATCTGAGACCCGGATGCTGGAACTCACACGAGCAGACTCGGTGTGATCTCGGCATCTGCACAGCCAGAGTTCAGATCACACCTTGGCAACCTTCCCATTTGCTGAGAAGCTCGTTCTTCTTTACAGAGAAGACAGAGTGAATAGTTGGCCCCTGAACAACGTGGGTTTGGATGACAAGGGGCCACTTACACACAGATTTGTTTTCAGTAAATACCATTAATGTATTTTCTCTCCCTTATGGTTTTCTCATGACATTTTCTTTTCTAGTTCACTTCATTGTAAGAACATGGAATGCAATACGTATAGCAAACAAAATATGTGTTGACCCGCCCTTTGCGCTATTGAGAAGGCCCCAGTCCGCAGTGGGCAGTAGTGGTCAGCTTTTGGAGGCTGTGCAGGGGTCAGTGCCCCGAATCCCCACGTGGTTCAAGCATCAGCTCTATTCAAAGTTGGGCTTTTTACTTTCTCTTTCACTTTTTCATCCAACAACAAAACTCCATTGCCCCAAAGCAGCAATGTGAGCCTTTATACACCTAAAATAATTTTCTGGTCTTTAAGAATTGTGCACTTCAACTTATTTTGAGTATTAGATTTTAAAAATGTTGTTATCAGTCCTTAGTGATTGTTGACACTTAGTGCTCAGTATGCGGCAGGCGTTGCCGTAAGCGGCTTATATATCAGCCGCAGTTAACCACAAACTCACCACAATCACCTCCGTTGCAGGAGGGAGAAACCAGGCCGCAGAGACACAGCAATTTTCCTGAAGCTCTATGGCTCAGACATCTGAGTGCAGATTGGAACCCCTGTAATCATCAGCACTGCACCAGAGTGTCTGTCACTGAGCTGTCCTCAGTGACATCCCATTAGTTGACAGGTTAGTGCTGTGAATTCAGGAAGAGGACCTGAGGCTTCCACACTGAATCTGCTGGTTACCTACCCTGTCCTCTGCCACTCAGAGGATTTATGAGTGTGCAGATGGCATTGCTCCGCCCATATTTTCCCAGGTCTCTTGGAACCTGCCTAGGCTCTACAGGACACACACCCTCCCCGTAAGCTGAGAAGAAATTGGCCATGTGAATGGAACTGAGCAGCGATATCAGTTTCCATCTTTCCTTCTCCTTTAAGTAAACTGTCAGCATCTAACAAGGGAGGAAAGTAAAATCCCTGCATGCTGTTCACAGTTTCCAAGGATTTATGTAATCTTCTGTTTTGGCAAAGAGTTTAGCAACTGTTTATGTCTTGTTTGAAAGTCACAGTATTCTCACAAACAAAAGAAAGAACTGTTAGGTGGCTGTGATCATGAGCATTTATCAACGCTGGGAGCACAATGAAGTGCTTCTGCTCGGACTTCCAGACTAGTGTGAGGATGTCCACCAGCACGCGCTCCTACTGTTCTCTGTATGTCATTTGAGACGCACCTCCGTGCCAAGTTACATATATGGTGTATGTATACACACACACACACATACACACATTCATTATATGCGAGGTATTCAGAAACTTCACAGGATCTAACATGCAGCAGTCTTCCCCGAAAGAGCCTCTCCAGATTCCTGTCTGGGCAGTGCCTGTCTCTCCACTGGTGGAAGCACTGGCCTCTCACCCGCAGGCCATCTGACTGCTGAGCGGTGCTGTCTGGGTCACACTCAGAGCACAGGGCAGGGACCAGGGACACGCCCTTCCCACACACACCTTAGGCTGCTCCAAAGTTGCTTTTTATCACCTCTTTCGAACCCCTCCCCAGGTGCTTGCTGTCACCGAGGCTGCTGGCTGGGGCACAGGGAGCTGCCACAGGCCCTGTGCTCTCTCCCAGGCCTGGCTTGTTACTTGACGGGACATCAATGAGTTACATGAAGGAGAACAAGGGATGTGGTAAGGACTTCTAATAATAAAAAGTTACCTTATGAAACTTGGAAAATCCTTGTGAAGGAGCTTTGTTGTCTTCCTCTGTGGGATAAAAAATCAAAGGTTGGAGGCAAGGACTTGTCTGTGGCCACACAACTGTGAAGGGCAAACCAGAACTCAAGTTCAGGCCCCACACCAGCACCCATTCTTCTAGGGAGGTTCCGCTGAGATGTGCGTGCCCACGTGTGTGTGTGTGTGTGTGTGTGTGTGTGTGTGAATGCTCAGTTTCCCGTGGGCAAACAGTGATTGACAGCCTTCACGACTGAACTCCTGAGCCAGTCACCTTCTGGGCACTGATGAGACTCAGGCCAGTCGGTGGCAGCATGATGCCACTATCTTAATTAATTTATCTCTTTTCATGCTCACAATAATCCTGAAAGGTAGACAGTGTCCCATTTTCTGGATGATGAAACTGAGTCCTAGAAGATTAAGATATCATTTAACAAGTCAATGGAAAAGCCAAAGCCTGAACCTGGGCTGCCCACCGCCCAAGCCTGTGTGTTAAACCACCATTACTTTTAACAGAATTAAAAAAGAATCTTCATGCTTTCAGGTATGCACGGAGCAGAGAAAAAGTAGCTCTACAAATCATTTGTGATAGCTTTCTTTTTCATCTCTGCCAGAATGTTGTGAAAGTAATGTACAACGATACTTATAAATGTCCAATATTTGTAGAATTTTTGATGTGACCACTGTGCAAATACATGTCGCTTAAATAACTACAACTTTGGATGTTTTGGTTCTGGCAGCACCTTCCCTGCCCCTGCTCAGGGACACTCTGCTCACTGCAGACCCTGTGAATTCACCACTCCACCCTTCACCACACTTGAGTTGGTAGTTCAACATCTGTTTTCCGTGGGAAAATGAAATTCTATAATGGACTGCCTTTTGACCCAGCAATTCCACTGCTGGGATTATACCCTAAGAGCCCTGAAACACCAATCCTAAAGAACCTATGCACCCCAATGTTCATAGCAGCACAATTTACAATAGCCAAGTGCTGGAAGCCGCCTAAGTGCCCATCAGTCAATGAGTGGATCAAAAAACTGTGGTACATTTACACAGTGGAATTCTACGCAGCAGAGAGAATGAAGGAGATCCTCCCCTTTGCAACAGCATGGATGGAACCAGAGAGCATTATGCTAAGTGAAATAAGCCAGGTGGTGAGAGACAAATACCACATGATCTCACCTATAAGAGGAAGCTAATCAACAAAAACAAACAAGTGAGCAAAATATAACCAGAGACAGTGAAATAAAGAACAAACGGACAGTAACCAGAGGGGCGGGGGAGGGGAAAACAGGGGAAGGGTTGTCAAGGAACGTATATAAAGGACACATGGACAAAGCCAAAGGGGGATAGGCTCGAGGGTGGGAAGTGGGGTTGGCTGGGGCAGGGGGGACAGGTGGAGAGAAAATGGAGACAGCTGTACTTGAACAACAATAAAAAAAGAATGTATTTTTCAACAAATGTTCAGCAAATGCCTCTGGTAGGCCTGGCCCTGGGCTGAATATAGGAGACAGAAGGCATCCGAGCAATTCAGTGTGGAAGGCAGCACACAGACATCAAGAACTACAGTAACGCAGGTCGGTTTGGCATGGGGGTGCCAGGTCTCATAAACTATTTGTGCTGGTTAGTCACTTAGCTAAGAATTACTTTGAGTTCTTAGTAATTTACTTACTTTGCACTTCCAGTTAGCAATTTTACTGACTTTGACTTGCTGTTTTCTCCTCCCCACCCCCGCTTTTCTGAGCACAATGTACGATTTCTGTAGTTCCCGTCATTTGGCTTCATGACAACGTAAAGTCATCAGCGTAATCGCCATAAGAGGACTTTGTTTTATTTTTTATCACCCAGCACATTTTTATTGTCAGAGTGGTTAGTAATCATTCATTTTTATTTACTCTAGCTGAGGGAGTTTTGCAAATATCTTGTGACTATTTAGAAAAAATGCTTTGAATTATGGGTTCTGTCCTAGCCTGTTGACCAGTGAATGCAGCGCAGGCCCAGACCCTGCGACCCCACTGGCTTCGGCCCTTAGGAGTGGACGGGCCTGCCTCCTGTGCCCACCGGGTCCTGGCCACACAGCCCCCACTCTCCCCGATCCCGCTCTGCTCCAGAGTGTCCAAGCAAGGCTGTATTTTTCACAGGTTGATTGGAATAAATATTCTGAGCAGCTGACATAGAAAATAAAGATACAGATACTTAGTGCCTATTCCAAAGTCTTGGACTCTTTTAAGATTTTTGAAATACACATTATTTTATACTTTTGTTAAACTGAATTCAAATATTTAGAGTATATTCCAGAAAAGAGGAGAGATAGGGTGAAAGTAAACATGAAATAAGCCAGAAAATGCTGTGACATCAATGATGGGGGCCTTGGCAGCCGATGAGAGTAGCTGGAGCCTGGTGTTGAGGACACAGGCAGGGCAGTTTGGGGTTCAAGGAAGTCTCGTTCACTCCCAGACCCAGCCTTCCGCAGGTCCCCAGTGTGAGGGGCCTCTGTTGGTTGTGTGGCTGTCACGTTGCCCAACGACAGAGAAACTGATCCTTGGTGCTCTCACAGCTTATTCAGACCTCAGTTCGCATTTACTGAGACATCAGTATGATAATACTACAGTCAAATTACATTTGGGAACTTTTGCACCAGGTGCTGTTTGGAGTGATTTAAATAAGCCCATGACTTGCAGCCATGAGAGGCAATGGTTTTTCATGAAAGCAACAAAATAAAACTTGAAAAGTTACGTAAATGATCATTTGGAGAAATAGTGAATATATATAAATCTGTACATACTTCAGACACACATTCACATGCAAATGTTGTCTGGGGTTTCCATGCCAAAAGGGTAATGATGGAGAAATTTCTTTTGAATAAGGGTGGTTATTCCTCTCTTTTGATTGTGTATCCTCAAATGAGTTGTCTGGGAGAAAAAATAGGTATTCGGGAATTCTATGAGAATTAACCAGCTGGTCAGGAGGAAAGTGTTTCAGTTCGGTGAGAGTGGAGAGATATTTGAAGCTGAGGTCACTAGGCAAAGATTTTGAGCTGTCCTAACTGACTTGATAAAAGGGGACCCTAAGATGATTATAGGAAGAGAGAATGTATGGAGCAGGCCCCTCTATAACCTTTAGTGGTTCAGAGATGTGAAGGAGAAACAGCTCACCTTTGGTCATTTTGTCATGAGACTCCCCCTCGGCTGGCCTCTCCCTAAGCAGCAGAGTAAACACAGGCTGAATGGATGGGGTAGTCTGTCCCTGGGTCCCAGTGGGCAGTGGCTCGGAGTGCCCCGCAGGCCTGTCATAGCCGTCCGTTTCCAGCTGCGTGTCAGGAAAGCCAGTGCAGAGTTACAGCTCAGTAGGTCCTTGTACTTCAGAGAAGAGACCGAATATGAATTCCGAACGGCCACGTCAGGTTTCCGAGGTTTGTGAACTGTGGTGTCCGCCATGCATCAATGTTGTGCACGTGCAAGGAGAAGCGAAAAGAGCCGGCTGTTAATGCGCACTTGTTTCTTCCCAGGAATTGCTTCCATGTTTTTAAAAAAGCTTTTCCTTTACAATGTTGGTTTTATTTATTATTCCCATTTTGGAGATGAGAACACGTTGCGCTGTCCAGGCATCTTGTTTGGGGAACTCGTGAGGCAAATATTGACCTGGTAGGCCGGCAGCCTGCGTGCTGGCCTCTGAAAGCAGGGTTTCTGGCCACTGTGCCCAGCCTCAGGGAGCAGGAAGCCCAGGGACCCTGGTTTCGGAGAATTCATGTGTTAAAAAGATGTTTAGGTTCTTCATGAAACAGGGTCTGAGGCCAAGCCGAGTCAGAACTGATGGAAAGTTATGTAGGTGTTCTTTGTTGCTGTCTTCTGGTGGATTTTAGCTCTGGAATTATACCAAATCCTATTAATACACAACCCTGGTCCTGGCGGCCGTGAAGGGCTTTACATGAAAAGCGTCGAGTTGAACTTGGACTGTAGCCTGTTTTCTGCAGCGTGGACATTTCTCAAAGCAAATGTCAGGGCTTTGCATACTCATGAATCAAAACACAGACAGAAATAAAATTTTAGATACTCTTAGAACCAAAACTAAAGTCCAGAATATAATCCTGTTCTCATTCTTCAATGTCTGAAGGAGATTATTCTTAAATTTGCTGTTAATTTCTTTGGGAAGTATTCAGGTGTGCCTTGAGAACCATTCCAGTTCTCCTGATGATCTGTTCGGGATGTTCTGGAGCAGAGAGCACCACGCTTCCTTCTTCTTTCTGCGTGAAACAGCCTCCTGGACCCTCCGTAGGGCCCTGACTTTCTGCGTGCTTTACATGACACTCACTGAGTGGCATCCAGCTCCAGGTGTGACCTCAAGGTGCGGGGCCAGTTCATTCCTCTCCTTCTGTCTAGATTCTGTCCAGTGCACGTGAAGGTAAAAGGGCAGCTGTCTTTAGGAGGGACACTGAGATCTCCCAGGACAGAGATCTTTCTGGTACAGCTGGATATGGAAACATGGCTAATGGAGAAATCTGGGCTCCTACTAACTTCTCTGGGGGCCCTTTCCATGCTTGTATAGAAAGCCGGATACACATCCCCTTCCCTGAGCCTGGGCTGATACCAGCTCTACCTCGCATGGTCTGTCACAGGCCAGCCGAGTTGGCGTGGGCTGACCATCCTGGCCACCCCCCAGCACAGGCCCCAAGCGGAACAGACGCTGAGGTCCTGTCCCTTGCTGCAGACCTGCGGTGCTCACCCCAGGGAGTCAGTGACGCGCTGCCAGTTCCCACCTGAGGGCTGAGCCAAGCCTCCCTCGTGGGCATGACAGTGCCCACAGTGGCCAGTCTCTCTCTAGCTGGTTGAAGCTCTTTTTCTTTTGATGGGAAATGTGATAGAAAGAGAGTCTTTCACTCCCCTCACCCACACCCCCACAAACACACACCACAGAGGGTTTCTCTTCTCATTGAGAACCGTGTTCATTCACGGGCCGAGCATGGACTTGGGAGACAGAGGGTTACCGCGCGGCTCACGGGGAGTTCAGGACACTGGATTTCCTCTAGACACTTAAGAGCCTTTATTTTATTTTTCTGTTTATCTGCCTGTCTCTCTGCCCTTCACTCCCTCCTTTTTCCATTTCTTTAACCCCTAAAGATCATAAGTCATCTTTCCAGGGCTCAATTCAGGAATTATAGGCACAGTTACAGAGGCATGTTTTAGCAGAGAGAAATTTTGTCATAAAGTGTTTTATCCACATATAAAGAAACTTTCTCATAAATAGCCAAAGAAGCTCCATATTCCCTTAGAGCAGGGATGTCAAACTCATTTTCATGGGGGGCCACATCAGCCTCATTGTTGCCTTCAAAGGGCTGGATGTAATTTTAGGACTGTATAAATGTAACTACTCCTTAACAGTTAAGGGAGAGCTGGGCACTGACACTGGGTAGAAACAAGGTGCCAGGCCAGATGAAACAAGGTGGAGGGCCAGATTCGGGCCTGGTGTTTGCCACCTGTGACTTAGAGTTTACAGATTTGATATAACCGATCTCATGTTCTCAGCACGTGCTTATTACACATTATTAGACCAGTGTACAAGCTTACTCATTCTGATTTTTTCTCTTTTTGACTTAAGTACAAAGGTTTCTGGAATTTTGTTTTTGAGCATCCTATTAGACCCATAGATGAGCTACACTCTCTTAATTCAAATCACGGAGCATTATTTTAAATTCTATGCAAATGCTGCATAAAAACTCTTGAATACATTATGCCATTGTCTAATTTTAAACAAACTTGGCTGTAGCGTGTGTGCAGATGGGTCCATGTATCATCCGACAGCCCAGGAGAATACATGAGCCTGGGCACAGTGTCCATGACGCTGGACTTGAGCGTACCCACCAGCCCTCACGCCTCCAGGTGACATCGGTCTGTTGGAGATGAAGTCATTATCTGGAAGTGCCTTCTGCCACATGGAAGCACTTTTATTATTGTTAACAAAGGGCTTGCCTCTGGAATTCCCAGGCCCCCAGTGTGTAGCTGTGCACGGCGTGTGGGAGAAGCTCAACGCGCACTTGCTGGATGAACTACTGTGCGTTTATTCCCAGTGCGGTTGAGCCCAGCCCCCACTGGGAGCGTCAGCTGTCCTTTCCATTTTGTCTTTCCAGATTACCTTGCTCTGACCGAGACCTTAGCCATCTCACTCTGGCGAACGAAAGGTCATTTTGAAAATCGAAAGAAAAGTAAAAGAGAGAGCATTGAGACACTTTGAAAAACATACATTTTTAGCTGTCTTGTGTCCCAGTGTTCTCTGTGACAAAGGAACCAGAATGCCAGCAGGACTGGGTGCCCAGACTGGGGAAAACACTGCTCATAACAACATTTAGCAAGACTCTGCCCAGGCTTCGGGTATGAAGTAGTGGGGTGAATAGATCCACCTGTGCGTGGTGTTTCACAAACGCCCAGGCCACTTTGTAGAAAAGGAAGTGACTTCACAAAGTCATCTTAGACCTGCAGGTGGTCCAGGAAAGCACACACCTTCCCTTAGTGAGCTACAGAAGCACCATGTAAGTGAGAACTAAAAACGTATTAACTTATGAAGTCAACATTCTGATTACAAAGAGGAACCAAAATCAGTATCTGATAAGTCACTAGCCTGAGTGAAAACAGCCTCCTGCATGTACAGACATCCGTCTGCCGAAGATGGAAAAAAGTAAAATATTAATGCACAAAAAGTACATAAAACTATCTGTGAATCTGCCTCCGAAGTACTATGTAAGCTTTCATTAAACTGCAGACTTTAGAAATAAGGCCATTTATTTACAAATGTCATAAAATGCCTCAGTGGTAAATATAAAATAATAGCATCACTTTTTTATATGAAAACCAACATTTGAAGTATCACAAATTTTTAAGATCTTCTATTATAATATTTTAGATTTATCTCTGAGACATATTATAATGTGTATATATAATGGTCTAGTACCTAAAATAGTGGATGTGCTGGATCCATGAGACTCAAGGTCACCTTCATACAAGCTCTGGTCTGTCTGACTGTCTCCCCCAGGAGGCGGAGACAAGCCTTGGCCCTGTGGAGTTCTGCCCCCACTTGGAATATGGTGGGTACTGAAGGTCTGCTGATGAAACCCCTGAATCCCTTCCCCTCCTGCTTGGCCTTCAATTCATTCAAGCTGTTTTGTGTTCATTATACGTATATCTGGGGATATAAGGGTCAATAAGATATGATTCCTATCCCCAAGAAATTTAAAGTCCAGCATGAAAAAAGGACAAATAAGCAAAATAGGGGAAAACTTTCCCAGTGTTACGATGTACATGTACAACGGGGTGCATTCGGGAAATGGAGGTGGGGTGGCCAAGGCTCCTGGAGTCGGGGACAAAGTTTTATTTGAGGGACTATGTTTTAACCATTTTTAACAAGATGAAACTTTATAATTTTAGAAATTCATGATATTTAAAAAATCTACAGACCAGAATTTTTCTCTGAATCTGCTCTAGCTCCTCTGACCACCCCCACCCCCTTCGGAAAGTCTTAGCAAATTCCTCAGGTGCATTTTTAACTTGAAGTTCCTCAGTTTTTCCAGGGAAGATAGAAAACGCTGATTGGTACTCTTTATTTAGCAATCTGAATTTTTGGCAGGCTGAATTGCTGGATCGAAACCAAAAAGATTAAATATAACAGGAATAAACATTAAATCTTATATTTAAATTAAAAGTGTTATACAGATTTTTAAAGAGAGAGAGAGAGAGAAGCACTTACAAGAAAAAATAAAAGTCTGAGGATTCGTGTATGAACTTAAATATAAGCCTGTTATAGGATGTGGCTGCGAAAAGCCACAGTCAGCTTCTTGCTCAGAGCTGGCATTTATGGAAACAGCCTCTGCATGGGTGCGAGTATTATTTATGCCCCTCACGCTGGGCCCCAGTCAGAGCACCACTGAAAAAGTGGTCAGCTGGGGCTGAGGGTCACGTTTACAGTTAGGGCAAACCTGAAGGAGACACCCACGCGTGTCCCGGGCTGGCCTGGCCAGTCTTGAGCTTCAGCTGCTGAGCTTTCCTCATTCCAGTTTGTACCAGTTCTCAACTGTTCAATCAAATCAAGCTCTTCTCCATTCTGTAAAATGGGGTTGACCTTCCTTCCCCGTGAAGAACGTCTCTCCCTGCCGCCCACATTCCCATTGCTAGCTCTCGCATCCCCCCGGGGGAAACTGGGTTTTGTGACTCCTTCCGCTCGCCCTGCTTCCCGGATGTCCCTGGCTGCCAAGACGGGGCTGTGTGCCTCCCTGCTTTGCCTTCGCTTCAGTCTTCCCGGTCTTTTGTGTCTGGCACTGAGATTGCAGCTAAGGGGGAAGAATGTGGTCACATCGCCTTAACACACTAAAACGAGGACTTAGATCTAATGTAGGAAGTGCGCTTTCTTTTCATTGTGAAATAAAGACAATGGCAAAATTTGCCACACGTGCCGCCTCTGTTGGAAAGAAGCTAGACTACTCTGAACTATTAATATTCTGTGCTGCCATTTTCCTAACCACCTAAGTAAATGTATGGACATCAGCTAAAATTTCAGAATAACTGACTTGCTAACAAACATGTTATTGGACCCTGTGTCTGAGAATTCACTAAAGTAACATAATTTGAAGGTTATCTAAGTTGAACTGCTACAGAGTTGTCCTGAAAAATTACATCATTTTGTCTATTTTTTACGAGGAGGAGGGGGGCCATTTCCACCACCTTGAGGGCACTTGGTAAGTCCAATGGGAGATGCTTGTCCAGGCTCAGGCCCAGGAGGTCAGAGTTCAGAGGACTTGATCCCAATGCCTTCTGTTGTTGGTCATGAGGAAGCCTGGCTTGTGGCTCCAGACCTCTGAGGGAGCCGGGCCCAGGCTTTTATTCCCTCTCTTGTGGGGCGGTGTGCTTCTGTAAGTGGAGCTGGTTCATTTGAATGAAGTCTTCTCGCCACATCATCATTAAAAATAGATGGGGTCTCTGCTACATGATATCAATCCATTCCTTAGTGCCCCAGACATTGTAGTGGCTCAGCTGTATTCAAAAATGAATCTTAGTTGCAGTAAAGAGGCTGTGGCTTCTTTTCCCCCCTCAAAATTATGGCTGGTCTAGAAATAGAATTATTTCAGCATGAACCGATCTGTCACGATTGACCTTAAAACTGAAATTTCATTCCTCGTCTATACTACCTCTGCCGTTGTTTTTACCAGAAATTGTCAGGTTTAAAATTTTTTTGTCTTTATTTTAAATGCCTGAAGGCCCTAATTTCTCCTTTAGTTTCCAAAATGTGTCTGGGTGTCAGGCCACAGCAACAATTGGATATACTAGAGCTATTTCTTACTTTAGACCATGCTTTGAAACAAAACCCCAAATATTTTATTTCATTTGGCTGAGATCGATTCTGTAATCTGTTTAGTAGGTCAGTATAATTCAATATTGAGTTTATGTCATCTAGGAAAAATTATATTACCTTGTATTAAAAACTATAATAACTATATTAATTTCAGCAGCTGCCCCATTTTCCCTCCTCATTTCTGAAAATAAAGGGCAAACATTTTGTTTTGTCTACATTTATTTTTACTGATTTCTCTAAAAGTATGTACTTACGGGCTAACTCATAAGCAGAAGATACAGTTTAAATCTCGATGCCTATTTGTGACTTCATCCCAGAGAATATAGACAGTTCCTTATGAAGCTCAGCTTTTTACCAGAAGCGCAACTTGGAGTAGCTGCAGTTGAGAGATGAGTGTCACCATGAGGAGTCACCACAAGGGCCCAAGTCCAGGAAGGTAGGATTTTCCAGGGAGAGGCTGAGCATCAGGCCTTCCGTGAGCCGCTGGGTATGAACTTAATTCATACCACAGTTGATGAGAAGCTTGTTCAAAAGCATTTCTTACCACCTTGAACCCTTACTCAAAAGCAAGTGCCATTCAGTTGTGAATACGTCTTCAGAATTATAATCAAACTGAATTCTAGTTGAGCCGATGTTCAGCTTCACTGATATGCGAGTTCATCATCCGCTGGTCCATATAACCACTTTAATTGTATTCTTAGGCACTTTCCACACTGTTAACATCTCCTCCCCGCCCCCCGTAAGCTGTATTGATTATCAGGCTGGGAATATATAAGACAGTTTTGTAAAACGGGTATGTAGATAACCTTTCTTCTCCCTCTTGATGTCTAAATTATTTTGCTAGGCATATGTTATTTCTGTATTCTGTGCTATGACACAATTTAACATTATTGGTTTTAACATTTGGGAATCAAGAGTGAAGCACTTTTCAAATGATTCGTTTGATTTACAAGCAAGGAAGTAAAACTGCATTTCTAGAACCAGGCAGATTTTATCAGCAGTTTTGTTGCTTGGGGGTTTGTGGCTTCGTTTTCGGAGACCAAGAATGGTAAAGACAGAGCTTTTCTGTGTGTGGGGTGTACGGCGAGATGCATTAGCAGAGATGCTTGTGTTCGCAAAGGGCACTGTTCACATCTGCAGAGGGGCTCTTCACTGGGGTGCCGTGGTGGGGCTGTTGCCCCCACACAAAGACTCAGGTCTGAACCCTGTGCATTTGTTGCTAGGGAGCCGACTGGTCATTGGCGGCGAGATTCACGTAAGTTCAAAGTCAGCTTAAGACTGTCTTTAATGCTTCAAACAGTTAAGATGCTTCGAGAAAGTGCATTTCAGACACATTGGTGGCCATTTCTCAGTGTGATCGAAGTCTCGCTGTGTCATTTCTGGTAGCCAGAATTCCAGTGGTGTGCAGAAAACCACGGAATATAGGATTAAAAGAAAGTCTTGAGAAAAAAATGTATTGTTTTGGTAAGTGAAAGAAAAAAATGTCTTCAGAAGTATTTCCCAGTCAGGTATTGCCAGAAGCATCTCGGCCTCTACTATCTCAACCCCGCTGAGGTCGAGGCCAAGGAGATGACGGCACAGGTCACGTGTATCCAAGAGACATTCATGACTAGCATGTGCTGAAACGTGAACAAAATTTAAAGCTCTTCAAATTTGCATTTATTATGCCTATGTAATACATGATTTTTTATTTACTTTCACTTACAGTCTAGAAATTCTTAAACAGAGAAATATGAAATCAGAATAAAATTTTTTCAAGTAGCAGAAACATGGATATTGCTTAAAAATACTACCGAGCAATGTCTTCACACTGACCAATCAGAATCTTCAACAGCTGGCTTCGCTAATGTTTGTAACAGTCATCACAGACAACGTTGCTGCACTCCGGGCATAAGCACTTTCCCAACACTGGCAAGACCCTTCCGTAAGCAGCTCATTTTGGATGGGTAGCACCTAGTACGCCTTGTGCTTTCTCTGCTTGCCCAGGGAGCTGTTTTCTATGCTGTCATTAGAATTTCCTCCAATTTGTGTTTGAAATTGATGAAGTTTCAGGTGTAAAGGTTTGTGCACATTTGTAGAGATTTCTGAACACCTTTGTGTTTGTTCTGACACAAACTACATTATGAGATTTCTAATAAATATGCTGCACTTCCTTTCACATTGCTGTTCGGCATATGAATAGTCTGAGCATTTGCTCCTGCCATATTCAAAATTGTGTAGCATATAACCAGAGGCTGTCTGCTGGGCTTCCTGGCCACAGTATACGTACCTACCATTTGGTCCACAGTGTCAACTCCTGGCTTCTTTTGGTTGTAATATTTTGTTAGGTGAGCCTAAACTTAAGGCGTCATCAAAATGCGTCCTTGAAACTAAGGTGATGTCCCCTGACTTTCTGGGCATGAAATGCAAGTGTGCACTCTGCACCAAAAGCAAGTAAGTTGGATTTTCCAGGCCTGTTTTTGGAAGACACACATTCGGGGGTACTTGGGGTTCATTGGTACAAACAGTCCCTACACAAGACAGTCACTTGTCTTAGAGTCAGAGAGAAGATCTACACCAGTGAACCAGTTACCTGCTGTGACATTAGGTCCTGATGAGCAGGCGGATTCTGCACGTCTCTGCTCACACCTGCTGGCTTATTGCTGACTGAGTGAGGAGCTTTGGGCTGCTTACTGGCATGGATTTCAAGATTTCCTGTGTCAAATACTTTAGAATTGATCATAGCAAACATTTTTATACCATATTTACTGTCTAAACCCCCATTCGCCTCTAAACCCAGGTAACATTTCATCTGTTGTTCCATTCTGTTCCTGAGTAACGTAATTTATAATTTTCTGCAAATGCTGAGAAACTGTCTCTCACAGCAGCTAATTCGCCCACTCGCAGGCATTCTAAGCAGGTAAGGTCATCAAAACTAATACAATTATGAATAAGTCTAAATCTCCATGAAGACATCATAAATCTAAAAGGCCAATCCCCCTACTCTCCGTCACCCACAAACCCTGGAAGTTTGGCCGACTGCTGCAGTGTGGACCAGCTAGACATAGGAGGCCTAAAAATCTTTTCAATTCAGTTTCATCTCTTCATTTAGCCTCTCTTTCTCTTGAGAATCTGCTCAAGATAGAATTGGTGTATTTATTTGCGTGTAGTGAGGTTACATCTAAAATAGCGTTTGTGGTAAAGCAGTTCCAAGTTCAAGTTCTGTCTTGGCATTTTTTGCATTTGCCCAAACTAATGGAAGTCGACACAAATAATTCTGTGGCTGTTTTCTAGTTTATCTTCTTCTTGGATTTTCCCTCCCTTTGGATTCTGCGTCCTTTCCAAAAACTACTCTTCATTCATGTCTGATTCATCTTTACTTTCTTCACTAGAAACATCTTGCTCGATATCTGACTCTTCTGGACGGGCTTCCACACAATCTTCATCTTCTAAATTGCTTTCATTTCCACATCTGCTTCTCTCACTCTCATCACCGGATCAGAGTGGCCTTCACTGAAGTTCTTCAACATCTCTTGGACCATTGAACTGATGCACTTTTCTAGCCGTTTTCAATGGTACGTGAAGAACAAACCCAACAACGACTTTGAGGTTTGTGAGAAAAGCAACTACCCCAACACTGACCTCGGGGTTCACAATATCAGACACACTTACCCTCGCGGAACACGTCTTATAGCCAAGCTGATGGCTTGAATGTTATGGCTGAACATTAGCATTAGTCACATGCTAGGCACAGTTGGTCATGACCTTGAACCTCTGCACCTGATGTATGTAACAGTAGTTAAGAGTTTGTACCTCTCAGATCAGCTGCAACCTCTGCAGGGTTAATCATTTATACTTTTAGAAAGCATAAAATCATTGAATTTATTTAAATATTTGAAAACCATGTATTTTCAAGATGTTTGTTATATCAGAATATCTTCTAAACTTCTTTTTCAGATACCCAATTCTCCAAGACTCTGAGCATCATTAAATAATCTTTGACAGTATATTTATTATTTATTCATCTGGGTGGAAGAGATTAGAATGTTCTGTAGATAAACAAATCTTTACCTACTTTAACTATGTCACCATAAAATGGTAAAATGAGCTCCAGTGTTGTTGAAAATTGGATTGTGTACTGGGAGAAATATGCCCTGATGTGAACATCGAAGCCACAACTCAGTCCTTTGATTCTTTTATACCTTACTTCCTTGATTTCAGAGTTGGTTTGTAGAACCGGCCAGTCTTTGCAGCTAGACCCGAGATCTTGAATGCCCAATGACGCCAGCCTTTCTCGCTCTGTCACATGCCGTGTTGACGAGATAGAACCCTGCCCGAAACATTCTGAGATTCAGTGTTACTCCATGTGCTAGACCAGCTCTTAGCTTTAATGAGAGAAAGAAAGAAATCCATCTTCAGTTGTATTTCACCTGGACGGATTTATAAAACTCAAACTTTAAAAAATGCGAAATTGAATGTTTCTTCTATTTTCACTTAAGGATGTGGAGCCTCTTAGAAACAGGTTATGCTGGGATAACTCCCCCAAGACTGCCTTCATTTTCATCCGTGAATCTAGTAATTTTCCATCTCTGACTCTTCCCATGAAAATCATTTTCAGCTCCTGGGACATTTCAGCTGCTGACACTTTAGGAACCTCCAACTCTGTGTAGGTGTTTGGAGTAAATTTGAAACATGGAGGTGGAAGAAAAGCCATATGTCCCCAACAGTTGATTTTATTTCTCTAAGTGAAAGGACCACTGCCAGCACAGAGGAGAGACCGCGAGCCCCTGGGCCGTCAGGATGTCCCGGGGGGCAGCCGGGTGCAGCCCTGATGCTCCAAATCTGTGAGCGTTGCCCTGAACCGCCCTTCTACGGTGGGGAGGGGAAGCAAAGTTAAAAAATTGTTGCCTAACTATGCTGCTTCTTGTTGCTGGATGAAAACTTATTATCCAAGCTCAGTGTTTCACCCGATAAATTTTAATTAACAAGTTAACGGATTAATTTTAAATCATGCTTTGAGGAGAATGCTTCCTCGCAGCCAGGCCCGCCGCGGTGGCCCGACTGGGCAGTGCCGGTGCAGCACGTTGCCCTCCCCTGAGGACTGTGAAGCAGGTGGCGTCTGTGGGCACCTTGTGCTTTACATACTTGTGATTGCTGCACAAGTGGCTGGAAACCTTAACAAGATTCGTGGCTCAGAAAGTAGAAGAATCTCCATTTTTCTGTGTGTGCCTACGGGAGAGGCTGGGGAGATCTGAGAAGAAGAACCTTTTTACACAGAAAATAACTGTTGATTTTCCAAATAGCTCACAACTTAAACAAAAGTCACAATAAAATGTAGAATAATATAAACACACCTAAGTAAATAAAGTTGAATCAAACTGAAAAATTTTATGGATAAAAATTTAATTATAATTCACTTTAATTTATGTCTTTAGGAAATATTTCTTTTTTTTTACAACATCCTACTATTTTATTATTATCATCAAAATGCATATTTGGGCACTTCCTGTGAGCGGAGTGCTGAGGATAAAGGAGTGTACAGTGTGTTCTCTACCCTTTCATGATGCTGTTTTGATTTTTTTGTGCTAGAGAAAATTGATCACACCTTTATTTTTGTTTCAATGGCTTTATGAAGGGGGAATTTGTTCTGTGATGCTAAATAATAGCAAATGCCCAGATGGCTTGTCCAAGGTATAAAGTGAAGACACAGTAAGAATGTGTCTCCAAAGCCTGTGACCTAGTGAAGTTTTTGCTCTTTTTTTTAAATTTATTAAGTTTAGAGAGAAAGAGGGAGAGAGGGAGGGAGAGACAGAAAGAGAGAGAAACATCGATTTTTTGTTCCACTTATTCATGCAGAGAATGTTGATTCCGGTGTCTGCCCTGCCCAGGGATCGAACCAGCAACCTTGGTGCATCGGGATAACATTCTAACCAACGGAGCTGCCCAGCCAGGCTGGGTTTTTGCTCTTGTTTCAATGAAATAAGTGCAGTTAGCTTTCTCCCCATGAACAGCTTGTAATGGTACTTTTGCTTCCTTTTCTCCACCTTGTATTAAAACCAGGCCGATGATTCCAACAGTAACTTGTTCATTCGCCCAGCGTTCCCTTGACCCCACTCACGGGTACCGCCATGCTTCAGCATTTTTTACCTATTTTGGTTTTTGTACTTTTTTTCAATCATTAGCATTCCCTGTCTCCTATAAAAGCCTAAACTGGTCAAGGGAATTGTGCTGCTGCGTGTCTGTGAAGGCAATAAGGAGAGAGAAACAGTGGTTTGCCAGAGCCCTGCCTCCCCCTAAAATGCAACTCTGAAAACTGAGGTTTCTGGAAATAAGGGTCCCTGTGTCACTCAGTGGCAGCACCTGGGGACATGGCAAAACTCTGGAGGCAGCTCTAATGCGAGGCTGAGCTTACACACCGGTTCATAATGGTAAGAGTCCAGAGAGCTGGGGCTCTGAGGGCAGATCCATGTGGACCACCGCCAGACACCTGCTAGGGGGTGGTGGCTCTGCCCACTACGAGGGGAGATCAGGCCCCTAGAAAGGCTTCAGTATTGAGGCTGTCGTTGTCATGTTATTGTTATTGTTTGGATTTCCCTGCCAGCCTGGCAGAACACGGGCTTCAAGCTGGGGCCCTGTGGGCTCAGAGACAATAGGAGTGTGATATTTCTTGGTGCCTGTGCATCTGAGTGTCCCTGGTCCCAAAGTGCCCATCACATTGACGTTCCTGTGAAACCAGAGTGAGGAAAGGCTGGGCTGGGGCTCAGGAGGCCAATTCAAGGCCTGGGGTTGCCCTGCGTCTTCGTGCAACAGGGAAGCAGTGCCTTTGTAACTGTTGTGCTGGAGGTGGCGCTGGGCCATGTCCGTTTGCCCAGGCCCCCACAGTCAGAGATGCGGTCGCTCCGTGAAAGGTTTCTGACAAAGCATAAGACACAGATGTGGTTCAAAACATGAAGTCAAACTAACTGTTGGGGTTTCGATATTTTACACTTTGACTTGGCTCCTAAATTTTGAGTTTATACAAACTGCTCTGAACTAACTTTTCTCCTAGCCTTTCCCCTCTCCTCTGTCTTACACAATTTGGGAATGTGAGCTGCAAAGTCAGAATTGGTGAGACGGTGGACTGGTCCTGTCCTCGCTCCCCCACCCCAGCCCACCCTGCTGTCTCCGTGCGCACAGAGCCCCCAGCAGGGCCCCACACGCCTACCAGCCCCTCACTCCTGCCCACCTCGTCCCTCACCTGTTCTCAGCTGCTCCTCCCGAGATGTCGCCTTTGGGTGTCTGCGTCTCTCTCCTTTGCCTCCTTCCCACAGCCTGCACTCAGCTTTATTTCACGAAGAGGTCCTGCCCTTGTGGAAGCAGACGTCTCAGTCTCAAAGTTATGAGGGCTTAGCTTCTGCCACATTTTATGTGCCCATTTGAGCTCTACCAGTGGTCCTGAGTGGTCTCCTTTGGGCCTCAGTGAAACTGCCCTTTCTCAGGGCAGGGGCGACCATTTTATCTGAGTCCACTGTACACCCCTGGGTCCTCTCCTGTCAGTCGCCTCTCACAGGGACACTCAGCATGACTTTCTTCTGTCATATTTCTGGTTTTATGTCATCCTTTGTGAGTCCCTTCTGCAGGCTGCCCATGACTGTTGTTCCTTTCTTGGTTTCTTAAACATTCATAATGTTCCGCAGGGTTCCTCCCTGACCCTCTGCTTTTCTTTCCTAGTACCATATCCCAGGGTTTCAAGTCCATGCCCTTGGCATTACTATCTCCCCATTTACTGTCATGCCCAAAGTTTACGCCCACCCGTTTCTCCCATGTGATCCTGCAAGAGCCCTGATTACAGGAGTTCCTGCTCACTTCCTCAGACCTGATGTACATGCATAAGAATGGACTTTTCCCTAATTCTACGTTTTAGTGCACATTCTTCTGAGTAAAAGCAGTGCCACGCACCACTAAAACCAGAATCCTCAGAGTCACCTGTGACTGTCCCCCTTTCCCCTTCCTGTCCATTCTCACTGCTACCCCTTTTGTTCAGGCCAGGCCTGTATCTTCTCAACAGAGACTGTGTCAATAGCCATTTCGATGGTCCCTGTCTATCGGCCAGTCCATTCTCTGCCCACCAAGCTAGACTGTGCCCTGGGCAGCTGACCTGTGTGAGGGCTCCCCTGCTGCCTTCAGGACCATGGGGGGACCTGGAGGAGGGCGGCCCGAGGAGAAAGGCTGGGTCCCCAGGCCTGTGGCTCTGTTTGACTTCCTCTGGGACACAGCTTCTGCAGGGAGGCCCTGGCCCTGTCCTCAGTCCTCCCCAGGCTGCACTGACATGGCTTCCTCCTGTCAGCTCTGGGCTGGGAACAGCTTTTCAAGGCTCTTGCTCTCAGAGGCCTCATTTTATTGTGTGGTCCCCACCTCTGCTCAGAGCCCCTCTCCAAGGGGCCTTAGGTTAAACCCCTTGATGTGCAGTCTGTCTCCTGCTGCCGTTCTCTTCGTGGCGTAAAGGAGGTCAGGGCAGGGCTTTAAGGAAGTGGGAGAGCTCAGGTGTACATGTGCACATGTTCCTTCTGCCTGCGGGCCTAGAGGGGGGATTGGAGAAGGTCTGGCTCAAGACAGAGCCAGGTCCTGGAAGGAAACGCTGCACACTCCAGGGGTTCACTTAAGGCCTCTCAGGCCTCTGCTCCACCACTTGCCCCTCGGGGTGGAGCCGGTCACAGTCCCACTCTGGGGACACTGAGCCCGCAACTGCACTCAGCCTGGCGCCTGTGGCAGTGCCACCTCTGGGTGCTGAAGGGGTCCTTTCAGATTGTGCTGCTGAGGTTAACATCCCAGAGAAGGGAGGGGAATGAGGAAGTGACCTTTTTCCCCCCAATGGGTAACTCTTCTCAGAAGACGTTAAATTGGAGTGGAAATAGGCACAGTTTGTTTTTCACAAAAACAAGAACATGAAATGATGGGGTATTATGGAAGCTCCAGAAGGGGGCCATCTCTCACGTAGGCGACAACCTCCTGCATGCCTCAAGGGGTCATTCCCCGCTATTATGGAAGCTCCAGAAGGGGGCCATCTCTCACGTAGGCGACAACCTCCTGCATGCCTCAAGGGGTCATTCCCCGTGCCTTCCTCCTTCTTTCCTTCTGTTTCTTTATTCCACCCTTCTTCTTTCCTATTCTCCATGATTCATTTTACCTCACTCTCTGGACATTAAGCGTTTGACCACATTATATGAAGTATATTTGAGATTTTTGAGCCCATTGATTTAGATTAAGTGGGATGGAGAAGGGGGATGACAGTAATTCTCAAGCCCAGTGATTGGGGTCTGGACTCCTCTTTTTCATTTGAAATACTACATTTAAGAATCTAACCGAGAGGATTAAGTAATTTCTTAAGTGGACCTTCCCATTTCTGGAAAGGCATTCATTATCTTCAGGGAGTGAATCTCACGCTGGACCATTCAGCCTGCTCCCCACCCCCACTCACAAATCCTGTGTTTTCCTTAGCTACTTTGCTGAGGTCTGGGTTGTTCGGAGACTGGAGGGAGATTTTAGAGAGGCGTGAGCTATGAGTGATGGGGATACCACCAATGACAATGTCGGGCTGTTTCCGGAGCCACAGTACAAGCAAATACTTTTTGTGACCTATTGATCCCCCTTGATGGAAGTGGTTTTTAAACTATATTTTCTTAAAGGAATGCCGATATCCATGAAAACCTGGTAGAACTTATTAAATAATATAGTGGGAAGGGTGGGAGTGAGTTTAGAGACAGACAGAAGGTAAACGTCGTGGCCTATCGGTTTTATAGTCTCAAAACCAATTAGAGACCAAAATAATGTCAGGCTCAGAGGTACCAGCTGCGGCAGCGAATGCATTCCGTGAGTCCTCCGAACCTCGGCCTATCTCTCAGATGAGGGGACGTAGCCTGCCCCAGGGGCTTCCTGTGAAGGTGAGTGAAATAGCTAACAGTGAAAAGCGGTGTGCCCGACGCATGGTGGACCCTGCTCGTTCTTTGGTGGCTCTCCGCCAGTTCTTGAGACAATGTGTGCTTTTGTGTAAACCTGCTCTCTGTGCTTTTGTTCCGAGTTGTGCGGTGACTTTCCGCACATTAGTCATCGGTTCGAGGCTTCTGTCCTGACCTTTCTTCTCACAAAGCCTTTCCTGGGTAAAGCACCCGAGGCCAGTAGTTGGTCCCATTATTTTATAGTCATGTTTCGAGTGTGAGGAATCACTTCTGACTTTAATATTACAATTTTTATAATGCAATTAATTCTAGTGACAAAGCTGGACAATTTTAGGTATTGTTAGAGATCCAGCATCCGTTGAAGATCATAAATTTTGCCACGAACAGAAAGGGAATTACTGCCTGGGATTGTGACCCACTGAGCTTACAGGGGATATCCACAGAGATGCATCTAGGCAGCAGAAAATAGATTATCTTTCTGTCCTGAAAACCCATTCCAAACTCTCAGAAAATGAATAAAAGGACCATTGTTAGGGATTTATGCGATAAAAAGTAGCATCTCAAACAGCAGTCCGAAAGCAGGCAATTCACACAGCGTTTTTTAATGAGCGCCCAGCACAAAGTCGCAAAGCGGGAAGCGAGTCTGTACAGGACTGAGAAGCACCTTCATAAACATCTGCAGAGAAACTGTTTTCAGAGCTCTCGGCAGTGACAGGCATGAGCTCTCGCCCCTCCTCAGGGCGCAGCTCAGCCGTGGTAAGCACGTTCACACTCGGAACCTCTTCCTCTGACCAAGCTGGAACTCCACGCTCATGCACTACCAACCCCTCCCCCAGCCCCGGGCACGCGACCCTCGACTGCGGTGTCTCTGATGCTGACGCTTCCAGATACCTCAAATAAGTGGAATTACACAGCATTTGTCTTTCCATGATGGGTTTATTTCACGTAACAAAATGTCCTCAAGGCTCAGCCTTGCAGTCTCTGCCTGAGGCAGAGGCACCCGCCCCATCGGTGTATCCACCCGTCTGTGAATGAGCCGTGGTGGCTTCTAGAACTTGTGGCTGCTATGAATGTGGGTGTGCAAATGTCCCTCTGAGATCCTGCTTTCGATTACTTTGGATATATATATGCCCACAAGTGAAATTGCTGGATCACGTAATCCTGTTTTTATTCTCCGAGGAGTCTTCACGCTGCCCTCCACAGTGGCCTTGTCGGGTCTCGGTCCCAGGGTCCGCACACTCCCTCTCCACCTCCTTGCCAGCACTGGTCATTTCTGGCTTTTGACAGTAGTCACCCTCATAGGTACAGGGGATATCCCACTGGGGTTTTGATTTGCGTTTTCTTAATGATGAGTGACGTGGAGCGTCTTTTCATATGCCTGTTGGCCATCTGTATGTCCTCTTTGGAGAAATGTGTACTCAGGCTTTTCACCTGTGTTAGTCAAGTTGTTTGTTTTGTTGTTGAGTGTAGTAGTTGCTCACGTATTCTGTGTATCAATCCCCTGCAGATATATAGGTATTTTCTCCCATCCTGTGGGCCCTCTTTGCACTCTATTAATTATGCTCTTTGGTGTACAGAAGTTTTAAATGTTAATACAGTGCAATTAGTCTATGTTTAGAATTATTTTTAAAATTTTATTTTTATGTATAGTGAGAAATATAGTCATATTATAGCATTTTAGTTTGTTATTATTTTTGTTGTTATGGTAAAGAAGTAGCATAAAATATTTAATAGTCTCTTAGCACAATAGGATAACATTTAAAAAAAACAGTGCTTTTTTTTTTCTAGTTTTTTGTAAGGAATTCCTACAAGTAAAGACAGGAACTTGGATTAACCTTTTGGAATACATAGATAAAGCAAGAATAAATAATAAAACAGTATTTCAGAAATATCTGAGTTTTTCCAACTACCACCATTGGCAAGGCCACTGTATCCATATCCTGTGGGCATCTTGTCACCCTGGACAGAGTAGGCCCATGCCAATTACCGACTGGTTGTCACTTGTTCTGACACAGGACCGGTTTGCTCATCCTTTCTTTGTCTTTAGAAGGAAGTGGGCTCTCAGCTAAGCACGTACAACAAAGATGGCAAGCTCTGGGTTTGACCTCTTTGTAGCCCAGGGTTTTTCTTAATCTTTCTGGGTCTAGAAACTAGCCCTTTGCTTATCAGGAAAATCTAGTCATGCCTTATGAACAGTAGCCTGGTATGAGCGACGTACAAGGGGCTCAAGGGAGCCTCAGCTAAGCTGGGTTGTGGGTGCTTGTGTCTTTCCTTTAACTTTGTGCACACACACCGCACAGCTACACGCAGGCACACACGTATGGACCCTTGATAGATAGGATAAATTGCTCAATAAAAAATGAATGGTTTTACATTAACTTCTGTTTGGAGTGGAGATTATAACTATAAATAATTTTCTATGGCGTAGTATTCACTTGCCACTGGAGATAGCAGTTTGTGCCTAAATTACAGTTGATTTTTTTTTGGTGGTATTATGAAATTTCATCCATGCAGTAAAAGATGGACTTTGACAAGGACCACAGAATAGTTAGTTATATGTTAGTAAAAATAAGAGGATTCCTAACATGTAAATTTGAATATTGGAATACATTCAAAATATTTCTCTCCTTAGGAAAATTCTTATTCTTTGAATTAAATATCTTCTTTATTATCAAGTTTGAGATTTAGATGATAGACTAAACATTTCATGCCTCTGCATTTGCGTTCTGTGAGTGAAAGATGGTAATTATTTACACCTTAAAAAGTAGAATTTATTAAGCTAGAAATTTAATAAAACTTTAAATGGATTAGAAACTCTTAGTCCACCTGGGAAACTGAGGCTGTGTTTATTTTTAATTAATAAAAGCATTCTGAAAAAATCAGTTCTGCGACCGAAACCCTAGAATATTGCTGTGCTGCCTGTGTGTCCCCGATGGCTGCACCGACCTTCACGCACACGGAGGGACATCAGCATGTGTCACCGGTTATCGGCTCTGTCACTCAACTCTGGGGAAAGCCCGGTGACTTCAGCAGGACAAAGGTTATCAGTACAAAAGCATTAGCCATAATGTTTAGAAATATAAAATTATTGCACATAATGTTTATTCAGAGAAGGTTTTGACTTTATAAATTAATTTGACATGCTGTACATAGCAATTCAATCCAAATTCACTTTTCTTGCAGACCCCATATTTTCTTTATTTTTATTACATTTATTGTGGTGACCTCAGTTAATAACATCAAATAATTTTCAGGGGTACAATTCTATAATACAGATCTGTGTGTTGTATTGTGTGTTCACCACTCAAAGTCAAGTTTCCCTCCACACCATGTATTTGACTCTCTTTACCTCCCTCTTCCTGTCCCCAGGCTCCTTTCCCTCTGGTAACCACCACACTGTTGTCTGTGAGTTTTACATCCCACGTAGGAGCGAAACCACATGGTTCTTGTCCATTTCTGACTTATTTCACTTAGCATGATATTCCCAAATCCATCCATGTTGTCACAAATGGCAGTATTTTATCACTTCTTAGGGCTGACTGTGTTCCACTGTACGTGTGGACCACAGCTTCTCCATCTAATCACATACTGAAGGTCACTGAGGTTATCTCTAGGTCTTGGCTACCGTGACTAATGCTGCAGTGAACATAGGGGCCCCTATATGTTTACAAACAAATGCTTTCAAGTTTTTCAGGCACAGCACTGAAAAATATTATAAATTGAAATAAATGTACAGTTGACTTATTATTTCCCACTTTATCGAAGCATAATTGATCATTAAATTGCACCTGTTAAAGTGTTTAGTTTGAAGTTTTGACATAAGGCATTGTGTTCATGTGTGAAACCATCAATGGGACAAAGTATGTAATGAACATGTTTGTCAGTTCTGTGGTGTGTTACAAGTTGTGATGTGTTGGATCCCGCCCTTCCCACTGCCAGGCAACCAATGATATGTTTTTAGTCAGTTTAGATTAGTTTGCATTTTCTAGAACTTTATATAAATGTAATTGTATAATAGGCACTCTTTTAATCTAGCTCCTTCCACTCAGCATTGTACTTATTTTGAGGTTTATTCATACTTTCATGAGTATCAGTAGTTTGTTCCTTTTTGATGCTTGCTAGTATTCCATTATGCCAATGTGGTATTTGCTTAACTGTTCACCTCTTAATATACATTGGCTTATTTCCAGCATTGAGCTGTTAAAATAAATCAGACATGAATTTTGGGGTACATGTCTTTGCCTGGAAAATGCTTTCACTTCACTTAGATGGACACCCGAGAAGGAGGAGCACATCTGGGTCATAGGGCAGGTGCATTTTTAACTTTTTAAGAAGCCGCCGAACTGGTTTTCAAAGTGGTTGTAGATTTTTACCTTCTGCAAAAGAGAGTTCAGTGGCTATATACATTTACCAACTAAATTTCTGTGTTCTTACTATCCACATGGAATGGTCCGGAATGTGAATCACTGCCAGTGTGACTATTCACGCCTTGAGAACTGTGATGCCATTGTGTATGCATCTCACATTTTAATGTATATGTTTTATATAAAATAGATTATCATTTCTTTTTAAATGCTCTGTTGCTATGCCATTTCTCATGGCATAGTTACCAAGTTCTCTCCAATGTTATCTCCAGTCTGGGATGAATTTAAAAACCTTACAACTTTACATGGACATCACAGCAACTGGAAGTGAATAGCACTTCGACTTGCCAGGCGCTGTTCCAGCCAGATTCTGGGCTCCTTACACATCAAACGTCTGTCCTCACCTCACCATGGGCGTGCTATTGTGCCCCATTTTACACAAGAGGACACTGAGCCACGGGAAACAGGGACACTTGCCCAACGTCACGAGTGAATGAAAGGCAGAAAGCTGTAGACATAAGTCATTTTTCTGTCCTTCCTTGATGCTTTCTCCACCTTTCACCCTTTTATAAAGTAAATCAATTTGAATGCTAACTTTATTTTCCTTTCTAAGCAATGAAATTGTGAAAATGTGTACAATAAGAAGAAAGAAAACAAAGTTAATTGAGCTTCCTAGAAAAACCTAAAAATTGTGAACTGATTGTTTTCTTTTTTTACCCAGCCCCCCTCAAGGCCTCTCCCCTTTGGCACCATCAGTGTGCTTCTGTTTTGTCCATTTTCTTCTTCTTTCTTCTCCTCCTTGTCCTTCCATTCCACGTGTAAGTAAATCACATTTCTCTGTCTGATTTATTTCACTTAGGTCCATCCATGTTGTTATAAATGGTAATGGTTTATTCATTTTTCTGGCTGAGCAATATCCGTGTGTGTGTGTGTGTCTGTGTGTGTGTGTGAAGCACATCTTCTCTGTCCAGTCGTCCAGTGATGGGCACTTGGGCTGCTTCCATATCTAGGCTGTTGTACATAATGCTGCAGTGAACATAGAAGCGCAGGTATATCTTTAATGCTTTTGTTTTCTTCAGATAAATACCTGTAAGTGAAATTACTGGATCTCCTGGAGATGCTATTTTAAATTTTTAAGGATTTCCATCATGGTTTCCATAGTCGCTACACCAACCTGCATCCCCACCAACAATACGTGGGGGTTCCCTTTTCTTCACATCCTTGCTAACACTTGTATGTTGATTTATGGGTGATAGTCATTTAATAGATGTGAAGTGACATCTTATTGTGGTTTTAATTTGCAATTCCATGATAATTAGCAACACTGAGCATCTTTTCATATGGTCATTGTTCATCATATGTCCTCTTTGGAGAAGAGTTTATTCAGGTCCTCTGCCCACTTTCTGATTGGGTTGTTTTTTTCTTTGGTGTGGAATTATATGAGTTCTTTATACATTTTGGATATTAACCTCTTATTGGATGAATCTTTGGTGAATATCTTCTTCCACTCAGTGAGCTGTGTTTTTATTGTGTTGATGGTTTCCTTTGCTGTGCAAAGCTTCTTGGTTCCATGTAGTCACACTTGATTTTTTTTGCTGTTGTTTCCCTTGCTCAAGGCAACAAATCCAAAAGATACTGCTAAGAGCAATGTCAGAGAGTTTACTGCCTCTGTTTTCTTCCAGGAGTATTAGGGTTTGGGGTCTAAGATTTAAGTCTTAACTCCAATTTGATTTATTTTTATAAACTGTGTTCTTACCATTATATTCACTAAGTATGATGCACTTATGCTAATTTTAAAAACATGACTTCAAAGAGTTTGAAGTTTGTCCAGAAAAAGCCCAGCCACTGTTAATATAGTGAGAACAGTTTTCGCCACATCAGTGTAACCTGGAAGCCATGGAGAGTGGACTGGAATGCGCATGAGTGAACAATGAGGACTTCACTGTACTAGTCAATGGGGGCGGTAGACGTCATTGAGTGAGCATGTGACCTGTGTGGCCGTTGCATTCAAAGTGACTGAATAAGTAGAGCACTGAATCTGCATCAGATTTTGTGTTGAGCTTGAACATACCTCCGTGGAAACTATTTGAATGATTCAGAGGGCTGCAGCTGTGGGCAACTGCTGATTGGCAGCTTCTTTACTACAGTGTACCCGCTCCTGCATCATGTCACCTGCAGAGATTTTTGGCAAAATATCAAATCACCCAGGTGACTTAGTTCCCCCGATAGCCCAAATTTGGCACCCTGAGACTTCTGGCTTTTCCCCAAACTAAAACCACTTTTGAAAGGAAGAGATATCACACCATCAGTGAGATTCAGGAAAATACAACAGGGCCGCTGATGGCCATTGGGAGAACTGTGTGAGGTCCCGTGGTGCCTACTTTGAAGGAGACTGAAGTGTCATTGTCCTGTGTACAGTGTTTCTTGTATCTTGTATCTTCTTCAATGAATGGCTCTATTTTTCATATTATGTGTCTGGATACCTTCTGGACAAACCTCGTATATATTGTATAAGCAGAAAATCAATTAAATACTGACTAAACCTAGAATTTGTGACATTTTTTGAGTCTAAGAAAAAGACTGAAGTTTGGTCATTTTGTTAGGTACCAGCTAGGAATGAGCCACTGGTGGGGAAATAAAGCAGGGCCCCTGCCATGACAATCTAACACAAAAATTAAAACAGGAGGCTAAACACGAAAGGGAGACGTGTCTCACCCGTTGATCCAGCCATCCTCAGCCCAGTTCGATAGTGTTGCGAGGTGTCCCAAATATCACACACAAAACCATAATAGTGCTGGAGGACAGCCCAAAACTAATTGTCAATTTTCATATTTAAGAAGTTTAGATATTGATGTTGATGAAAAATGAAGATGACATTTTTATAGATTTTAAGAATTCTTAAGTATAATATATAATATTCTGATTTATATAAATTAATTTACATACATAGACAAGCAGTCCCCAAACTTCCTGGCACCAGGAGCTGGTTTCATGGAAGACAACTTTTCCATGAACCTGGGTCGGGGGGATGGTTGCAGGGTGATGCAAGCATATTACATTCAAGTTTACCTCCTGCTGTGCGGCCCAGTTCCTAACAGGCTTGGACGGGTACTGGTCCATGGCCCGGAGGTTGGAGGTCCCTGACCTAGACTCATTCATGAGATAATATCCACCAGGTCATAGAGTGAGGATTGCTTTTGTTGCTTTATAATTCTGTTCTTTTTGGTTATCGGCTCTTCATGAACCTAGAAATAAATTTCTCTTTCTGTTTAAAAGTATTCAGAGACAGAAATATTGCTTTTATCATAAATCTTAATATTTTATCAGTTAAAGGGACAATCACAATTTCTGTTGCTCTGATTCTTCGAAGAGAGACTTGGAAGACATGTACCAGATTTATAACTTTTAATTAGTGCCCGAGACATAATTCCCCGCATCATTTGGCAGCCTTTGGTCAGTTTGGACTTGGTGGCTTTGTCGACTGACGTGTAGCTGTAGTGCGTACCTTGTGTCCTGTGTCACGGCTGCTGTAAGTCAAGGATGTCAGCACTTCCTGAGTTCTGCAAAGTCTTCATGCTTTAAAATTTTTCCTTAAGCCAGAAAATATCTCCTTCTGTAAATTGCACGCCTCCTCTTTGGACAGATAAGAAAAAAGCAATCAAACCCACAGATAAGCAGAAAGGGGCCTATTTCTCACTGCTTGCCCACTTCACTCTGCATTCCGCGCTGAGAAATGTCAGCTTGGACCGCAGATCATGTGGCTTTCTCAGGAGCAGTCTGAGTTCCAGGTTTTTGTCTCTTTTCCATCATTTCTTTCCCGTACCCTGTTGGATTCACTGAATGGAATGCTCACATTGCCTCACACCACAGGAGTAAGGGCTGATTCCCAGGCAGCAGTTAGAACAGCGTGGCGGTCCAGCCCTACTTCTGGCCTGACAGTCCAGGGTCAAGCTCTGTCACCTGCTGCCTGTGTCATCCTGAGGAAGCTGCTCAGCCCTTCCAGACCTGGGTCTGTCCTCCTCAAGTGCAGGGATGATAATAAGAGTGCCCACCATGAGAATGACATGAGGTAGTTCATGAAAACCACATGGAATTTGTTAAAGTGCTATAGGTATCAGCTGTTTTTCTTTCTCAGACATAAACACAAGATCAGGAGAATGATACCTAAAATACATATTGCAGAACAGGCTGGTGAGACTTGAGGTCCTCTCATCACCTTCTGTGTGGTTCTCCCAGTGCTCCTAGGGATGGATGTGCTGTCTCACGAGGCCCCCGGCCTGGCTGGGCTGGGTCTGGACTGCACTTCCTGTGCACAAGCAAATGCATAGCTCCATCTCCACGTTACAGGTTAAGTGTGCGGAGCCACCAGTGACTGGAGTAAGACGAGCAATTTCAGGACAGCAAATTGCTGTGGTTTTCAAGAACAGACTTAAGGCCATGTTCATCTTCATGCATATTTAAATACAGGGTTGGTGGTTACAGAAAAGCGAGGATCATGTATATACTTTAGAGGCCTTCCAGTCTCAAGTACCACACAATATACTGTGATAATGACCACAGTTTGTGTCTCAGTCTAATTAGTTATGCTTATGAAAAACTAACCTATCAGGAGTCTGAGTTCTGAATAAATGGCAACCTAGGAATGCGGCATGGCTACTTATTTGGAAAATATTTGCAATCCTGCTGATCTCCTACAACTAAACAAATCAAAGTGTCAACTGAATAATATTACAAGGATGAACAACCAAAGGATACATATACTATAAAATTTTAAGTAAAAAATCTGAGTTTAAAGATTCCTCACGTTATATATGTGGGATCGTGGTTGCCAGACCACCCTGGGAAGGTATGGAAACAATTTTTTCAGTTTTAATGCTTATTCACAGAGTAGGCTTGTACTGACCTTCAGGAGAAATGGACCCTGACTCAAGTGCCTACGTGGTCTTTCCCTCAGACACCCAGTGACTTGTGCTGCCTCCTGGGTGGCCCAGCCCAGCGATGCCTCACCCCACACAACCCCCTGCTCAGCGTAGCGGATGCCTCGTGCGATGGGAGGGAAACAGTGTGACTCAGTGCCTGCAAAAGTGGATGTGATTTCATAGATTACAGAAGTGTTTGCATTTGTAGTATTTTTGGATTCCTAAATGAATGTCTAATTGCCAAAAATTTACATAATCTCTTTCAAAGTATCAAATCTCTTTCAAAGATATGTGGGATTACTAGAATTTTAAAAAGGATTTTAAAACTGGAATACAAAAGTATTAGAGTCAAATAAAAGTACCCTTCTATTAGCTTGAAGCTGTTGGCTTCTTTCTAGTCTCCAGGAGATGGAAACAATTACTATGTTTTTTCAAGAATTATTAATTATTTTGTGGACCGTTCCTTGAATAGTTCTCATTTTTTAAATAACAAGCCAAGTTTTATTAGGACTGAACAGCTTTCCTCTTCTTCCACTTTGCCCACAGTTTTGAGGAAGTGACCTCTCAATAAAACGGCTGTCACCAGAAGGAAACCACTTCTGTAAAGTGTAAATAGGCCTTCGCTGGAGAAGGCACGAGTCCCTCCCTGCTGTTATCCATCGGTCCAGAGGAGCGTGCAGAGGGGAGTCCCTCCCTCCAGGAGGGGCCGCGCAGCCCTGAGTGCAACTGACCAGGGCTGTTCCCTCGGCTCCCGCGGCTCAACCCTGAGCCCAGGCCTGTCACGTGGGTGCTCACGTTGAAGATTCCAATTCGAACAGCAAGTGTTCCTTCCCCGGAACGCCAGTCAGCCCGGGCCCTTCTCCCAGCTCAGTTCTGTAGTGAGATGTTGGACTCTCCACCAGCTTTGGGAAATGAGCACATCATAGCCACCCTCTCCCGTCTCTGTGGCCTCCATTACTCACCTCGCCTCTCCATTAACATGCTTTGGCCTCCTTGTGTCTCCTTTTAAAAAGTTATGATGTGTGTTACTGAAAACCAAGGATGCTCATTAGGAAACATTTTGAAAATAAGTCAGAGCACATAAAAGTAAAAATAAAAAATAATTACTCAACTTTCCAGTTATAGCCGCTATTAACATTTTGATTTGCAAATCAAGCCACATTAAATTCCTAGTAATTGACTGTTTTTGACCTGCTCGATCAGGATAAACCTACATTTTCTGTGTCTTTCTAAAGATTGTGTATTTTGTGTGGATTTTGCACTTACAAGGTTGTGGACCGGTTGTCCAGACTTTATATCGAGTGTTATTTTAGAGGGCATTGTGCCGTGTAACTGGTCTTTGCTGGTGTAAGTTTTCACTGAGTTTCTTTTTTGGGGGGTGGCAGGAGATAGCTCTTAGTTTTCTTTTTTTTTTGTTTTCGATGTTTCATTGTTTTTGCTGTTACAGTTGTGCCGCATTTTCCTCCCCAGCCCCCTCTGCCCAGCCTGACCCCCACTTCCATAGTCAGTCCCAACACTTGTCCACGTCCATGGGCCCTTCGTGTATGTTCTTTGACTAGTCCCTTCACCTCCTTTCAATCAGCCCCCCTCCCCCACCCCTCTTACCACTGTCAGTCTGTCCATGCTTCTATGCTTCTGGTTCTATTTTGCTCATGAGTTTATTTTGTTCATTAGATTCCTCGTATAAGTAAGGTCATATGGTATTGGTCTTTCACCAACTGACTTATTTTGCTTAGCATACTCGTCCCCAGGTCCGTCCATGCTGACACAAAAGGCAGGGGTTCCTTCCTTTTTCTGCTGCGTAGTGTCCCATTGTGTGCAGGTACCACAGGGTTTTGATCCACTCACCTAAAGGGCTCCTTTCTATGTCACTGCTCAGGGGCCACGGGCCTGGCTCCAGGCGGGCGGTTGCTCAGCAGCGAGTTAACCATTTACCAACCGAAGGTACAAAAGTAGCCGAACTAACTAAGACATTTGATCATTTTCTGAAAAATACTTAACAAGAAAATCCCCAGGGAAACTAATTAAATATGTTGTTTACATCACCAACATTATTATATTTCTTGAGACTGGCCGTAGGATAGGAACTGCCATATCGCATCAAAATTGACCTTTCGATGTATTTGAGGTGGAAATTTTAGCTCAGTATAGTTTCAGGAGCTCATTAAATTTTCAAGAATGTGTCTAAGGATATTGTGGTTGCATTTCAAATGTGGTACTTGAAAATGTGTATTTCTAAATGCTGTTATCAAATGTTTTTTTTCTCTCCCAAATCAATCAGTTTTGTTGTTGGGAAGCATAGCCTGCATTATTACATTTTCAGAAAAATAAGTCTATTTTTCATGATATTACAGAGTCTATGAATTTGGGGGAATACTTGTGTGGACCCAAGGGCAAATTCATTTGCAAGCCAGGCTAGACTCTGAAGAGCAGATGTGATTTTCTGACCGGGGTGGAGAGTCCTGTGTGGTTTGTGCAATGCAGCGTTCACGCTGGGTCCCCTCAGAACACCTCACCAGACCAGACAGGGTGGGACCCGGGTGGCAGCATCAGTCAGCCATCAGGAAGCTCACAGCACACCTCTCGGTTTTCATTTCTGATGATCCTGTTGTTGAGACAGGGGGGACGGAGCACTGAACCCGGTACTTTTTGAATGTGCGTTGGCACCAAACCTCTTTCTCTGAATGTTGTGGAGCTCTCAGAAACATCAGGTACAGTCTAGAAAACGCTGTGGACACCCATGAGGAACTTTCTGATTGCTTGATTTTATCCACTCTAAATAAGCATTCATTCTGGTAGCTGGCCAGAATCCAGACAGTAGCTCTCTACACCAATGCTAGCCAGAGTTAATTTTGACAGAAATGAGACAGTACTGTGTCAAAAAATTTGACTCCACAATGTGGCATTAAAATATTTATGTTTTTATAAGCCAAATGACATGCAGCACCTGGGAATAATGGAGACTTCTAGTATTAATTTCCATTGCTCTCTTCTCTCTCTCTCACACACACACACCATGGATGGAGGAGTCTCCACGGCAACAATTATCGCTTCACGACAGTCATCCCGTTTATCTCGTGTCTCATAGGAGCATTTATAAATCTTCTCAGCCTCTGCCTGCAGTTGTTAAACTTCTTTTGTTGTTACTGCTGATAGTTTGTCATTTGTTGTTTTTCAGTTGATTTTAGAGAAAGAGGAAAGGAGAGAGAGAGAAAGATCAATTTGCTATCCCACCTACTAATGCACTCATTGGTTGATTCTTGTATGTGCCCTGACTGGGGATGAAACCCGCAACCCTGGCATATTGGACACCTTCCCAACCAACTGAGCCATCCTGGCCTTGCTTGTCTATTTAATCAACTTGTATTATGTCCTGGCTGCAGTGCTTTCTGAGAAGAGCCTGCTGTTCAGAGTTTTCCAGGCATGACTCCATTTGCTCTGGTCTGAGCTGTCTCCCAGGGCAGCAACGTGGATATGCGGTCCTTACCTACAGTCCTGTGAAAGAGGTAGACACACAAATAGATAAGTAAGGATAACTTTAATTATAGGCGCTTGGCAGCCACAGAAGCTGGCAGCCAAGGGGTAAGGGTTAAGAACAGAAGCAGCTCGAAGAGCAGCAGGGCACCAGGTGTGGGAGAGCCAAACTGATCTGGAGAGGAGCTCAGGCTTCACGTTATCGGGGATTTACTTTTTCATCAAAATGTAATACAAGGTCTGTCCAGAAGGTGTCCAGCCGTGTAATACGAAAAATAGAGATATTCATAGAAGAAGATAACAAGATGTAAGAAACATTGTACGTAGGGCAATGACACCTCAGTCCCCTTCAAAGTAGGCACCTTGGGACCTCACACAGTTCTCCCAATTGCCATCAGCTGTCCAGTCATATTTTCCTGAATCTCATCTCATCGGTGGTCTGAAATTTATTCCTTTTCAAAGATGATTTAGTTTTGGGAAAAGCCAGAAGTCTCAGGGCACCAAATCTGGGCTGTAGCAGGGCTTAGTCACCTGGGTGATTTGATGTTTTGTCAAAAAACTGCATGAGACCTGATTGCATGAGCAGGCTTGTTGTGGTGATGAAGCTGCCAATCACCAGCTGCCCATATCTGCAGCCTTCTGGGTCATCTGAAGAGTTTCCGCAGAGGAATGTTCAAGCTTAATGCAAAATTTAATGCAGATTCCCTGCTCTACTCGCTCAGTCATTGTGAATGTGATGACCACACAGTGCACATGCTCACTCAATGTGATCTACCACCCCCACTGACCAGTACAGTGAAGGCGTCATTGTTCACACAGGTGCACTCCAGTCCATGCTCCTTGGCTGCCAGGTCACATCGATGCTCTGCAAACCGTTCTTGTTATATTAATAATGGCTGACATTTTCTGTACAAACCTCATATATGCCCATTAAAAACAAACAAACACACAAATAAAACTGCAGAAAACCACAGTGTTAGAAAAAATCACACGCCATCCCATCATCCTACAGAGAGCCACACTGTCACTTAGATGGAATATTTCCTTTCTCTTTTCCATGAGAAGTGGTTATTTTATATTCCTCTGAGGAAAGTTGGCAATTTTAACTTTAGGCACCGAATGAAGTGACTGCCCAACGTACAGACTCTACAGCTATTGCTGAAGACCCAACCAGCAAATTTCCTATAACTAATGAAAAAGGAAGAAAAGAAAGGAAAACATTATTCTCCAAACAACCAAATCCTGGGCAGGAGCAAAATCTACCTTCATTATTGTGATTATTTAAGAACAGGCCCTGGCTGGTGTGGCTCAGTGGACTGAGCACGGGCTGCGAACCAAAGGGTCACCAGTTCGATTCCCAGTCAGGGCTCACGCTGGGGTTGCTGGCCAGGTCCCCAGTAGAGGGCACAGGAGAGGCAACCACACATGGATGTTTCTCTCCCTCTCTTACTCCCTCCCTTCCCCTCTCTCTAAAAATAAATAAAATCATTTTTTAAAAAGAACAGAACTGCCTAGGGTGTTTTAAGTTAAGCCCATATTGTTACTGATGTTTTCTCATACCCAACTCCCAGCATAGCCAATAACCCTGACTGTCCCCATGCAGGGACAGATTGTAGACTGCAAATCCCCAGTGGTCCTTTATGGTGCTGCTCTGATTCCTTGTGCAAGCCCCTGAAATAATTTCGTCTATAACAATCTAAACTTCAGGTTTATAAACAGCACCTATTTTTCCCTTTTAAAATTAGATCCTTGAACCCCTGGGAACACTGCCATTAGATCAGGTGCTGTAACACTGACTGGGACAAAATGAAGAAACCCCCTCCTAGGTTTTACATTTCTACTGAGACTGAATTTCAGAGAAAGAGACCAAGGTCTGAGGACTCATCACGAGCCACCTGAGAGGAGCCTGCTGCCAGCTGACCTGAAGGAAAAGTGATGAACGTTCCAGGTGTCTAAACAGAGATATCTCTGGCCGAAGAGCGGCATTTTAAAGGCATAATGTTGTTTATAAAATTCAGGAACTAGAGACCGGGCCTTTTCCTTTGTTGTAATTTTTTTTCTTTGACCTTTTAAAGAACACAGGAAACCATTTGGTGAGCTAGACCTTTTAAAAATTATCGTCTTAGGGGAAAAATAATAGCAGTGACTTTTAAATCAGTATGTTTCCCGTGTAGAGAAGCATACTGAATGAACATTTACTCATTTTCACTTAATGCAACATAAGGCCTTTAAAAATCCTTCCTTTGAATACTAGCTGCTGTTGTTTTCCTAAAATATTTTCCAGGGATCGTCTCCCTCTCATGTCACAGCACTGGAACAGCGGCCAAAGACCGGGCCAGTCCGCGCGGTGCAAGCCCGTCTCTGAGGCCCTGCAGGCCGCAGAGGTGCTGCTGAGAGTGCTGTTTCTTGCCAATAACCAGACAGATTTACAATCAATCAACAGAGAGACAGAGGCAGTATCCAAACATGGCGAGGAAAATGGGAAAGGGATTGCAACACGCAGCTGGCATTCCCTGCTGCAGAGCGACACGAACTGTGAAGACCCTCCGACCCTCAGGTTGTGGTTTCAGGCGCATGCAACCACAAAAATGAACTCACCTGTACACACGCACAAGGACCAACACTGTTAGATTGCTTCTAACAGAAAAAGGAAACATTCCTAACCTCTCAAACGGGGAAACGGTTAAGAAATGACCGCAGGTCCGTGCTAAGGGGCGCTTCCTAACTCCTGAAGAGCCGGCGGGAGGTCCTCGGGCCAATGCAGGACAGGTGCTGCCTGTCTGGGCGAGAGATGCAGGCGCATTGTGCCGGGGGAGGTGGGAGAGCTGCGAGGGTGGAGGGTGCATGTGAGTGAGACAGATCAGGGGGTGACAGGCAGCCACTGAACAGTCACGGGGACTGAATTTGGGAGTGAGAATGGGGAGGGCAAACACCATTCAATTGTTGCCCTTTACATAATTCGGTTGATTAAATGATATTTGTTACTTTATAACTAAAAAATAAAAGAGGAAAGCATTTTGTTATGTATCATATGTGAATGGCCAGTTTTCAAATTCTTTTCCTGAATTCTCAGCTTGGCTGGAATGCGGGCCGACAAAGGCAATGGCTCGAGCACAGACAGGTAATGGCAGAACCAGGACGATCCGAGGCCCCCGCCCACGGCCACCTCTCCCCACTCGGTCTGCGCAGGCCCCTAGGGTTACGAGGGAGTCGGTCCCCTAGGCCTATCACTAACGCAGGTATCAGTGCGTGCCTATCTGTGTATCTGATGGGATGCAAGGGTGGGGAGTGATTGTTTTCCATGTGAAAGGGAAAGTGCCTGTGTGTACACCTCAGCTCCTCGTCCTCTACCTCCTTTCTGCCACTAACACAGATGGACTCTTTTTAACAACTGTACCTCACAAGTCTTAGAAATATATGGTGAACCCCACGCAGTGCATGGCCCTTGCACCCTTTGACTCGGTGTAGGCCTCCATCTGCCCACGGCTGTGAACCACCCGTAAACTCGCCGTGCTGGGAGAGGGAATGGGGTGTCGAGATTTTGTTGGTCTGTTTTCGTCCTGATTCTGAAAGATGTTGGCCAACGGGGGCTCTCTGGTCAAACATATTCTACTTTCATTGTATATCCACCACTTATAACCAAAAAACAAAATTGAGAAATGGTAGAACTTGAGATAAGTTATACTTTAATTATTTTCAGGTTCGACAGTCTACGATTTTAAACAAACAAACGAGGCGAAAACAGCAGGTAAAGATAGAGATAACCTCCAATAGATGTGTGCTCCTGTAGAGCTGAATATCACACTGGGAGTGTATTAGTCTGCTTGGGCTGCTGTGACAAAATTCCACAGGCCGGGTGGCTTAAACAACAGAAAACTGTCCTCTCGCAGTTCTAGAGGCTGGTGGGCCAAGGTCAAGGTGCTAGAGCAAGGGTTTCCGGGGAGGCCTCTTTCCCCAGTCCGGGGACAGTGAGTTCTCACTGTGCCATCACATGGCCCTTTCATTGTGCATGAAGGGAGAGCTCGGGGCAGAGAGTAAGTGAACAAGAGAGAGCATCTTCAAGGACACGGGTCCTGTTGGATTAGTGCACCGCACCCCTCCAATCTCACGTAACCCCAATTTACCTTCTTAAGTATTCCATGTCCAAATACAGTCACTTTGAGGGTGGGGGCTTCCACATGTGAATTTGAGGGGACACAGTTCAGTCTGTACAGGGCGGAAAATAACGATAGAGTACTATAGGATACTAAAGTTGTGTATATTTGATTTTATGCTAAGTTTCTCTTTTCTAAGTTTTCATGGTGTCTTCTAGTAAAAGCAATATATTGAACTGAGATTTTAACTTCCTATTCCGCCAGCAGGCACCATCTATAGAGTTTGATTTTGTAAGGTCATTTATTATAAATTATTAAAATGTTTTTATATTTAACATGGTAGGTAAAACGTATACATATAAAGAAGTGATATTTAATACTGTCTTTATTTATTTTTTTACTTTGCTTTAAAATAGCTTAATCCTGAGGGAATGGGTTACACCTCAGATGCAAAAACCCTCAACTCCGTTATTTCGCCAGCTCTGCAGAAACGCCAGTGAGTTGCTGTTCAGCACTTTTTATCTCTTCCGATTTATTGAAAGCAGAGAAGTGCACTAAAGTCACGTGTGATTCCAGGAGGAGCCGGCCCACAGGCGCCATCCTTGTGGGTGGAGTGTCTGCCAGCCACCGCTCTGTGTGCGCGCAGTGGCGCGTGCAGTCACCGAGTCTGGACCGCACGTTTCGCTCTGTGTTCTGTGTCTAGTTGAGTTTAGCCTCCAGCTTTCATCTCAGCAGTGTGAGGTCGGTCTTCTGAAGCTGGGTTGACAGTCTGTCCTTGTCCCTGGCTGGGTGACGGTCTCCTCCCCGAGACTGTGGCCCACGGCCTGCCCACATTGGAGTGCAGAGCAGTGCCTCTCCCTGTACTTGTCTGCTGATGCTGCCTGGAGTCCCTGGAACCCTGGCATGAAGAGGCTGTAAAAGGCTCTCTGGACCCACTTTCACAGGCCTCAGGGTCGGGGACTTGTGAGAACCCACAACTGTCACCTGCGAGGATCATCCCTGACATCTGTCAGTAAACAGGAGGTTTGTCCCCTGCAGTTGGTGGCTTCTGGGATTATGTCACTATGGAGAGGTCTGGCAGGCCCTTGGGAATCAATGTCTGTAGTCCGTCTTGGATGGCTCTCCTCATTCTTATCTGAAGTAGTTGTCCCCACCCTGCTTACTCGCTCTGAGGGCCCTGGACCCCTGTCACTCAACAACTCTCCAGAATGCTAGGTCTGGCCATGTTCCCCCAAACGGGCTGTGGCCTGTGAGCTCTGCGGACCACCGTGTCTGCCTCCCTCCTGACGACAAGGACGGAGGTGCCCAGAACACTTCTGATGCTGTGCACCCATTGACCACCAGCCTGGCTCGGGGCCGTCTCCTTAGAGAGTCCAGTCAGGGACGGTGGCAGCACTTGGTGGTAGCACTCTGCGACAACCAATGCCCATAGTGGGTGACTTTCCTCAGCCCCAGAATGCCAGTCCCACGACTGTGCCTTCCTCCCACACTGTTGTGCCCGCAGGAAGCCTGGCACACCTGTCCTTCTCTGCACACTCAGGGCCCACAGAGAAGTGTGCTGCCCTGACCAAGGCCCACAGGGTGCCAGGCAGCTCACGCAACTCCTCGGAAATGGCACAGAGATTGCTGGACCTGCTGCACTTTTATGTGTTAATTTGTGTGTATTTTGTACTGCGTGTGAACAGATGGACAGAAGAGGACAGTGGTAAATGCGAGAAGATGAAGGAGCATCAGCTTTGCCTTGGTAACCCCTGTAGAGCTGTGTTCCCCCGCAGAGACAGTAGGCACCTATTTCTTCATGTGTGTAGTGCAGATGACAGTGCAAAGGGCATGACAAGTAAATGGCTGGGTGTGTGTGAAGGGCTGGGAACAGCACCTGGCCCATGCTGAGGGGTCAGTAAATTATGTTGTTGCTGCTGTTACTGGTATGTGGGATTTGTAATAGAAAGCACTCTAGCTTAGGGATCGACTTTACCAATGTACTTACTGAGCGACTTTGAAACAGTGATTAGATCCTGAGTCTCATGTGCAAATTGGAAATAATAACAAGGAAATGCAAAATTTCCTTCACAAGAACTGTCCCCTGTTTTGATTGGTTCTGCCTTCCCCTCGCTAGACGGGATGGCTAAAAATGAGGAGTCAGGCTCTGGTGCATCGGGCAGAGCCCAGCAGGATATCTGAATGGGCACAGATACTTACTTAAAGCAGTTTTGAATAAGAACTTAACGCAAATTAGACTAAGCATAATATATACACTTTTAGAACTATATATCTTATTTATATCCTATCCCATAAAACAGGCTGTCAAGCCCTGGCCAGAGTGGCTCTGTTGGTTAGAGTGTCTTCCTGTAAACCTAAAGGTCACTGGTTCAATCCTGGTCAGAGCACGTACCTAGGTAGCAGGTTTGATACCCGGTCAGGGCACGTAGGAGAGGCAACAAATCAATGCTTCTGTCCCTCTCTCTCTCCCTCCCTTCCCCGCTCTCTGAAATCAATAAGCATGGGGAGGGGAAAACAGGCTGTCAATCTCAACTTTGCCAAAGCACATATTTATTTTGGTCTTCTGATAGGGAAGTTAAAAAATAAAGATACATTGTAAAATCAAAAAGGGGAATATTCTAGGTCCTCCCTGAGATGCCAGGATCTAATTTCTGCCTTTCACAAGAAGTAAATTGGTGAGTGAGCTTACTTACTTCAAGACTGTGGGCGTGTATAATGCCGTCCAAGTCAGATGGCCACACATTTGCTTATAATCCACTTCGACTGTAAGTAATTACTCTTGTTAGTAATAAGAGTGATGTGCTTAGAAAGTAGGCCATTGTGAATTTTAGGAAAAGTTTTAAGGAAATGGGACAGTCCAGCTCAGCATATGAAATGTCCAAAACAGCTCCCGCACTGAGGCTGTCCACAGTGTCACCTCCGTCACTGCGGGCGACCTGACCGAAGGAGGCTACTGCCTTGAGATATTTCCCACCAGAGTCTGCGTTTCACGGGCCCGCGGCCTCTCCTCTGGCCTTCCTTATGACAACATCACTTTGTCCCCAGCCTTGCTGTCCTCTTTTTTGTGTGACTGTGACAACAGGCTCTGGGATCCCCAGTCACGTTGTGATTATGTAACCTTTCAACCATGTTCCTTGGGCTTTGGAGGAGCCTGTGGTGCGCGTGCAGAGAGATGAAGCCCACCCCTGAATGAATGCCGGGTGCCGTTAATTCGCAATGGAGAGAATGTGAGCTAGGATGAAAGCCAGCTCCCTCGCCAGTTTCCAAATCTAAAGCTTTCCTGCGTCGGACACTGGAGAGGCATTGAAACACTGCAGGACGTTCGGTTTCAGATATTGTTCTAGATTTCCCTTAGTGGACGTGATATTCTTATTAGCAAACACTTTAATGGCTCAACAGTGTTTATTTCTATTTCATCATTAATAGTGCAACTTAATTTTATATTATTGAGAGATTTACTTATTTATCCTGATCTGAATCTCAGTATATATTCGTGTTGGGACTCTTAATGCTAAGTCAGGCAAATGCATTCTGGGTAATTGTTAACTTTTATATAAACTCCATATAACAAATGCTCATTGAGCTACTACTATGTGCCAGACACTCAGTAGGTTACTGTGAGGGACTGATGTGTGCCTCAGTGGGACTCACTGAGCACTTGCCTTGTGAACTACGAGGTTCTATAAAGAATCCAGAATGAGACATGAACGCTAAGCTCCAGGCACGCCCCACATGGCAGAAAACACCTGTGTGTTAGAGGGAGACAAGGGTCAGAAGTGATTCTGTGCTCAACGACCGCCCCGTCCCCGCCTGCAGCAGGGCTGGGGTGTGCGCACACCGAGTTTCCTCCAGGGGTGCACACAGCTCTTCCTGTGGGGGTGCCCGCTTCTGAACGCGGCAAGGCAGTTAGTGGGACGAGTCGGACCGCCTGGATTCGGGCGACAACTGCTCACCTTACACTCTCAGCCTCAGTTTCCCCATGCTGCAGCCACTTCCTTCCTAGGACTTGCTCCTCAGACTGGGGCACCCGGCATGGGAGTGGGCTGACCTCCCTCTCCAGGGCCGGGTGCGGATGTCCGAGCGGGCCCCTGGTGCAGCTGAGAGGAGAGAGGACTGCCAGGAGAGAGGAGGCTGAGGCGGCAGAGTGGCTGTGGTGCTGTAGGACAGTTCTGCTCACGCTGGTGGAGGACCAGGACCTTTTCTTCCTTTCCGTTTTCCCCAACCCTTTGAAGATTGATGTTTCAACAAAAGTCAGCACAAAACACGAATGCCTGTTATTTCATTACTCAGTAAACATTTATCCCAGGCACTTAGCTTGTCACCGGCCTTTGTCTCAGATGCTGCACTGAGCTCCTTCCGTCCTTGCTGAGGAGGTCCCTCCACATGCACCCCTGGAGCACTCTTTTGTCAACCCACAGCCCCTTGTCTCCTGGTCACCTGGCTTCACCTTCACTGCCCTGGGGACTGCGAGGTTCTCCTCTAAATAGGCGCCACCACCTCCTCAGGCTTTATCCCCAGGCTCTCCCACAGCACGGCCTCGGGCCTCTGTGCTTGGGGACATCCTGCACAAGGACACACATCTCTCCTTCTCCCCTCGGGCACTTGCTGTGTCCTTTCCTTTTTTACGTCGACCTTTGGAAGGAGATGCTCTCCTCAGAGATGCTGTCTGGCCTAAATGTCAGGCGCATGCACTTGGAAACTGTGAATGTCGGTGTCTGCGATGGGGCGGGTTTCCTTTCAGGGTCGGCCCAATCTCTGAGTGAGAGCTGGACCGGTCACCAGATCCTGCAGTGTCTAGGAGGAGGCCGCACATCGGGCCGTCCCTTTGAACGTGCTTGCTAAACACGGAAACACGGTCTGTGACGTGCAGCATTAAGGGGTGGGCGGCGTCTCCTGTGTCGTGAGGAGAGCTCCAGAGGGTACGAGGAGTGAAAATCGAAGAGCCTCTCGTGGGAGGTCGACGGGTGTGCGGTTCTTGCCTTAACTCTGACCACCTGTGTGCTCATTGGTTCCATGAGGTGGTGGGGTGCCGTGGCCGGGGAGGTCACGCTCAACAGAAAATTCTGTGATGTTCCTACGTTACCTCAGATCATCCTGTGTAACCTGTGGGCATGCCCTTTTCCAGGGTCCTGGCTGGACGTTAACCCCGTTTTCTTCTTTTCTCCTAGCGCCTGCGTTCTGATTCGAGGCCCAGTGAGCGACATTCAGCACTTCTGCTGAGGTTCTCTAAGGTAAGGTCTTCTTTGAGTTGAATTCTTAGCTTTAAAATGGGGCTTTATGGCTTGATTTGAGAGGACAGATTAATGAGGAATAGGAACCTTTAAGTTGGTATTTTTCAATACTGTTTGTAATTGTTGCTGTGTGAGTCTTAATATGATACATACAGTCATGCTCGATTTTTTTGTCTTAAGAAAGGTATTTTTTTGCTTATTCGCTCACAGATTCAAAATTACAAAGAAGCCATGTTTGTGGAAATATGAAAACGGTTGATTTTATTTCAAATACTAATTTTTGTCCTAACTGTAGCGATGTGGGAGTTTTTGAATGCAGTCCTCTGTGGCCTGCTGATGTCTTGGTTAATAGTCAGCAGACCATGCATATGATGGAGGTCCCACAGGTTATAATGGAGCTGACTGTTCCATCAGAAATGGAAGGATATGTGAGCAGGGAAGCCTTTTGTTTTCGTCTGACAGGAGCAGTGTCTGTGGAGCTTGGTGACAGAGTCCCTCTCGGTCCCAGCCCCGTACTCCTGACTCACAGGTGATGCCCCAGGTGGCCACCATGGACCTGTGTCACACGGAGGAGCCTGCTCTCCAGCGCTGGTGCGTGGAGGGCGACAGCCATCCCAGACCTGCCAGTGGTCCTCTGGGAACAGCATCGTGCGTGTTCCGTTGAGGCCCCCAGGCCCTGTGCAGGGTCCACAGGAGCGACCTCAGCAAAGATGAGGCACTGCGGCCACTTGAGTGAGGGCTCTCTGTGGTGGCGTGGAGCCAGCCTGTCCCTCGACTTTGTGAAGCACAGATCAGCTTTATTTCTTCCATCAGTTCAATGCCAGAGAGTGCTTTGTGCCAGCTGGGCCCAACAGAACCAGAAACACATTTCCAAAGTCAACATATCAAGCCCTCACTTTTACACCTCTCTGTATTAAACACCCTCTTTTTCTATGAATAACACAAAATTCCTTAATCTGACCTTTGCTCAAACAAGCAGCAGCCAAAACCACATGGGCACAACCTTCACCTATGACCCTTTATCTGTTCATCTGGATTTCCTTTTCCTACTGACCCTCAGGCCACCTTGGCTCCCCTCCCTGCAGAGCACTGTCACATGATCTGTGTCACCCAGCTGGTGTCTCCCTGGTCCTTGCAACCCCAGTGCCTTGCGTGTGGGTCAGCGCTGGCAGCTTCAGCGCTCCGCATCTGCCACTGCAGAGGCAGCAGGGGCAGGGCTCCGGGGCCGCATTTCCAGCGTGGGTGATTGTAGACTGTCATGCCCTGGGCCTTCATGTCACTCACCACTCACTCACCGACTCACTCAGGGCAACTTCCAGGCCTACAGGCTCCACTCATGGTCAGTGCCCGGTAATGCAGGTGAACCACTCTTATTGTGCCTTGTATGCCCCTTGCTTGTAGTCCCTTTTCTATGTTTAGATAGGTTTACACACACAGATACTTGTCACAGTGTCACAGCTGCACAGGCTGGTGTCCCAGGAGGTCCAGGCTGCGTCCACTCCGGTGTGTAGCAGGCTGCAGCACCCGGTGCGTGTCAGTGCCTCCGTGATGGCCGCACAACAGAATCACCCAGTGTGCATCACTCGGAATCTTTGTGGTTGCTCATAGTGCATGACTGTAGTGCAAAGTCGTAGAATTTGTAGCATATATGGGACCTCATTGCTTGTCTAATTCATAGAAATTTAAGCATTATTCCTTGATTTAAATTGCCCTGGTCCGAATGATGTAGGAACTCTGATTGTGGGTATAAAAAAGAGCAACACTGTGACAAAGCTCAATCTGTTTTAAGTGTCCCCATTCAGCAGACAGGGCTGACAGACCACCCAGTACCTGTCCTCCCCTTCTTCCTTCCTGAAACAATCCCGATGTGCTGAAGGCGGTAAAGTGCCTACTTTAATGCCCGGTGCCCTCCCTGCTTCCTCACCTGGCTGTGGTGAGTGAGTTCCGACAGGTGGCCCTGGGAGAGCAGAGCTTCCAGAGGACACTATTTATAGAAAACTGTCCTTTGTTATTGCCTCATCTTTCTACCTGGCAAGCTCTTTTAAAGTTTGTAGCTGCAAGGTTTTAATTTATGAATGTGACCAAGTGATGACACAGGGGCAATGCAATTGAAAGAATTTGTTAGTTATGATTTCTGAGACAGGGGCACAGTGTGCCACCCAGGGCCACCCAGGGGAAGCACCAGGTGTGGACATAGGCAGAGGACAGGAATGAAGAGAAAACCTACGTCAGAGTCTTCACTGGAAGTTGCCGCAGGAAGCGCAAGGCAGGCTGGGAAAGCAGCCTAGGACCACCCATTAGAATCCTGCCAGTGGGCTCTGGGCTCCAAGGGGGACTCTGGTTGCCTGGTCCCTGCCCCGGTGATTTAGGGCAGGGAAGTACTAGCTCAGTGTGTGTGAGTTAGATAAGAGAGCAGTTGTGACTATAGACTCAGGCTCACACGTGAAAGACGTCACTAAGCTAGGGCCTTTGCAGTCTCTTAACACATTGCGTACCGCATAGAAATCTCTAAGACATATTCCAGGGACTGCACGTTTTTGGGCAAACTGCATGTTATTTAAATCATCATAACTACAGATCGTCTCCGAAATCGTCAAAACAGTCATCCGCATCTTCCATCTCACTAGGAATATCTGATAAATTATCGTTAAATACTTCCGGAAGTGTATCAGTTTCATTGGTTTCCTTCCTTTTTCTGAGAGAGGGCATTTCTAAAAGCGCCAGGAACTTGAAGACGAATACTATTCGAATGACCAAAATACAATGTAACTGCAATGCTTTATGGGTTCATGTAATTATATAGTTTTTCATAGACGGACCTGCATGGTTTCCACCAATGAGATCGCTTCATTTGATGTGGACAAGACAGTGTGTTGACATCTAAGGTCCATAACAGATGGCACGTGAAAAACGAGAAAACTCGTGAGTGGTCCTTAACAGATGGTGCGCGAACCACGCAAAAACTCGTGAGCAGTAGGCAATGTGTTAAGAATTGGCTAGCCCTGGGAAGGGCAGTCTCTCCCTGGGGAGCAGTCTTTGAGGATGTCAAAGCCTCATAAAACACAGGCAGTAAAATGCGTGATTAGTACAAAGCACAGCCGGCAGCCTGTAAGAACAAAGACAGAAGCCGTGGTCAGGGAACTGGAGCAGAAAGGTGATAGGAGCTCATGTCCTCGATGGCATTCTCATGTTCAGGGAGCTACCCGTCAGATTTCCTGTGACGTCAGTCCGATAACCCCTTCCTTGTGGGTCTTGTGAGGCTCAGAGCCGACGTGTGCACAGCTGACTCGCCGGCACTCCTGGCGTGTCGTGCCTACACACAGGCCCTGTGCCTGATGAAACCTGCGCATACTGCCGCCAGGCTAAGCGCCACACAGATCGCGAGACTGGTGCTTTGAGAGGCTAAGAACTTTGTCCTGTGAGCTAAGTGCCAGAGGTGAGCTTTGAACGTGGCTCTGCTGGGCACGGTCCCTGTGGTCTGCTCCCTCAGTGCCCGCTGTTGCTGAGGACGGTTGACAGGAGTTGGTGGCACTGTCCGTTCACAAGGCTCAGGGCTCTTCACTGACACCGTCACCATTACCATCCACTTACAAAGCTGAGTGAACACTAGTCCATGTTGTCAAAAAGGAAGAGAAATCCTTGGTTTGGGGAAATCAGGACAAACTGGAATTGCCTATGAAAGCAGGTGAAGGAAACACTAATCTCAAGCTTCTTCTTTTGCTACTTTTTTTCTACTTTTGTTCTTTGGAAACAAAAGTTCAGAACTAATGGTCAAAGAAGGGCCTCCAAAACTCAGCTTTAACGTGCAGTCTTAATATTAAATATTCTCCTTCTAACACTGTCCATTACTTATACTTATTAGGTTCAGAAAAATGCAGGTAAAAGATAAATTATTAATAAAATTCCCTTCCAGAGAAAGTTATGCAAGATGTTGACTAGGAGCTAAGCTGAGTTGGAGAGGAGGTGCTGGGAAATGGGAAATTCTGTGGCTGGGAAATTCCAGGAGGAAATGCAGGTGACAGCCAGCTCTCTGAGCACATAAAGGAGCTTTTCCCCCTCTCTGGACCTTTGCTCTTCATTTGTAAATTGAGGGTGTAGACATTCTTTTTTTTTTTCCTTAATCCTCACCCCACGACATGCTCATTGATTTTAGAGAGAAGAGAAGGGGAGGGAGAGAAACATTGAACGGTTGCCTCTCATTTGTGCTCTTACCTGGGCCGACCCCTCAACCCAGTGATGTGCCCTGACCAGGAATTGAACCCTCAACCTTCTGGTTTATGGGACGATGCTCCTACCCCCTTGAGCTACACCACCTAGGGTGAGGGTGTAGACCCTAAATTAACAACTAACCTGCTGGGCCTCCTCTGCTAATGTCGGGAAAGGCTCTGTCTCCTAAAGTGAATGTCCTCTTTTTGGCCCTTGCGCCCACACATCACAGTTATGCCCCTTCCTTTCTGTCAAATATACTCTGAGTCTCTTTACCTCTTTCTGTCTCTTCTGTCCTGATCCTACTCCAAGTCCGCCTTCTGTCTTGCTTGGACAACTGCATGGGCTTCCCGGTGGCCCTGGCTTCCGTTCCTGCCGCACCAAACCCATCTGGTGATGCACATCAGACCCTGTCACTGTCCCATCTGAGACCTGCTCAAACCACGCCCCCTTCCTTGGCAGTAGGAGCAGAGCCCAGGCACATGGCCGTGCCTGACAGGGTCTATCTTATGGCTTCTGCCTAAACTTTCTCTTGCACTCCCTCCCTCGGGTCCCTGTCTCTCTCTCTGTCTGTGACTGTTCTCTTGTGTCTGTCCCCTGGGCCTGGCATCCCTGACCCTGGCCCTTCCTTCCCAGCTCAGTGGCCACATCCTTTGGTAGCACATTTCCAAAATGAGTGCTAGCCCAAGCACCCAAATTTAATTCCTATTAAAAACAGGCATTTTTTAAGGCATATTAAAATACCCCCATTTGGAAAAATATGTATACAGGGGCGGGCAAAAGTATCTTCACAGTTGTGAGTACACAAAAAGTGCACATAATACAAGTTTATCCTTATATTGTTATTTATTAATTATTGTATTATTTTCCCATAGGAACAACTGTAAGCCTGCTTTTGCCCACTGCTTATGGCATAAGGGATTTAGGCAGGACAGGAGGGATTAGGCCACGTTTGTTTCTAGTCTGTTTCTCTCACGCTGCAGTGTGATGTAAGCTCCATCAGGGCAGGCCCTTGTCTGTTTCCTCGCCATGGACTCCACGGGGCCTGTAAGGACATCTGTCCCGTGCAGGTTGGTGGCATGTGCTCAATGAATGAGCGAATGCAGGGGAGGAAAATGCCAAACATTCCCCCAGAAATTAAACCATAGTTATAGGGTATCCCCAACATGTCTATTGCTCAGACTGAAGGGAAAGAAATAGAGGAAAAGATAAACATACATTTGGGGAAGAGGGGCAGACAGCAGTGCCCACAGCAACAGCAGCGAGTCGGGGTGGGGGGGAGGGGCGGCGGCTGGGGGTTTTCGCAGGCGGTGGTGTCTCTGAGCTCTGCTGCCGGGTAACAGCGCCAAGTTTGCATCTTACGTCAAAGTATTAGCTCAGTAAGTCTGCCACATGATGGTCAGAAACGGGTGTTGAATGGAGGTCCAAAAGAAGGAGTAAATAATAAATTATTGAACTGCAAAATTATTAAAGAGCAAAATTTTGCCTTTTAAAAAATGGGCTCTATTCTCTTAATGCCAGTACCTAGCCTGTGTTAGCAACAGATATTCCAAATGCACTCATTGTGGAAACGCAGCGTGGGGAGCGCTCAGTCGCTGAGCGAGGCGCCTGCGCTTCAGACAGCGCCCCATCTCCAAGGAGATGTCCCGGTGACTGTCCGGAGCGTGCCCATGCGGGTGGACTAAAGTGCCGACGGAGCAGGGAAGCTAGAAAAACGTCTCGGCTGTCAGTTAAATCAGGGAGCCTTGAGGTTAGGTTACCGCGATTTGGGGCTTTTCGTTTCCTGCCAATTGAGATTTGACAGCTGTTTATAAAATATTTACATTCTTATCTCGGTGACATTGACAGCACTTTTGGGTCTTTGGAAGATGATAATTATATGTTAGGAAAATGTTAAAGAAAACGTTTGAAGCTGATCTCTTGAGGGAAAAAATCTGCTTTTAAAATTGTACGGGGTAAGGAACTCTATTAAAGGGTACACTTCAAATAAAAGTCAGCAGGAACGGGCGTCTGTGCCCAGAGCCCCGCGGTAGAGGGCGGGCCGCCCCTGCCCCCGCCCCCGCCACCCGCTGCTGACTCGGCCCTCGGGCCGACTTGTGCTGCTCACTGTCTCTAACGTCGTCCTGCAGTCTGATGTTTGAAGGGTGCGTGGGTAAACTAGAATTTGAGGGCATCTGTATGGCATTTTGTGAAAAAAATCTGAACATTTTCTTAGTATTAAAAGAAGAAAAAATTAAAAGTATTGGGGTGAATACTAAGTATTGAATTTGTATGAAATTATGAAATACAATATTTTCAAATATCTTCATAAGAGGTATAAATTCATGTATCATATTTTTCTTGAAGATCAGTGTTCTGTTAGAAAATAGTGACCTGTGAGTCTTGATCAGTGGGGTCTGCTGTGGCAGTCACTGTCCCTGCAATGCTTCGTAAGGACAAGTAGATGATAGAAAATTCAAAGCCTTTTTTATAGTCATCCAGAAGTGTCCTTCAATTGAAAATATATTTAAAGAATCTAACGGCTGTAATTTCATTGACAAGTGTAATGTTGAAATTTCTTAGAATAAGGCAAATGATTTTAGAATCCGACCTCACTTCTTAGTATCAGTCATTTTAAACATCCATAGTTGTCAGCCTGCATGTAGCTCAGACCCCCTGAAAGGGCACCTCAGCTTCCCACAGGCAAAGGTGGGCTGGACCGTACCTATGGGACCAGGAACAGAAGTATAATTGGAAGCTCTGGGCCACCCCACCCTTCGCTCTTCCTGCTCCTCTGTGGGTCTCATGCTCCGAGTGTGCTGTGGACCCTCCACCCAACAGGTTAACACACCTCCTCCCATCCGTGTCACAGCTGCCCTTTGGCCACCTGTTGGGGTCCAGGGTGCACCAGAGGCAGCTTTCTAATCCCCCAGAAGGAAGTGGCCTTGGGCCTTTGAGCAATGGATTCTGGGGACCTGAAGATATGAAACCCGGTCTAGGAGGACCCTGACTCACTGTGGGATTTTACTTGGAGAAGATCATGGCCAGAGCAAAGCCAGAGGGGCCCTGACAGTGCTCCTCCAACAGGAGCGTGTGCTGTGCCTGTTAAGGGAGAGGCTGGTTCAGTGGGCTGGGGCACAGCCCTGATACTCCCGGGAGGCTGGGCCTCACCCTGACCGCTCTGAAGAGCAAGGCTGGTGTGCACAGGGCCCGCTTTTCCTAGGTCTCAAGCGTGCCCTGGGCAGAAGGATCTGCTTCAGGTGGAGATGGACATGTGGGCCTGCTATGGAGTGTTGTCCTCAGCCCCGGAATGCTCCAGCCTGGGTCCTTCACACCCTTTATTCTTCCCAACTCTACACCATGTCCTGTGGCCGCCTGGATCTCCTGGTCCTCCATCAGCTCACAGCCCCTTATCCACAACCCATGTCCAGGCATCGACTCTGAAGTCCAGGTGGCAGAGCCCACCTTAGCTGTGCTCAGAGCATCGTGGAGGAGTGGCAGGTGCCAGGTGGCCCCATCATGCCTGCGGTCTGTGAGACCCGGAGTTCAGCACTAGACAGGGCTCAGCCTCACCTGCCGATGAGGACTAGCCCCCATCCTGGGCCCTGCCGGCCACACAGGGTCTCAGTGCATCAGTGTGTGTCCAGTACACAAGGGCTGAGCAGCCTGGTGGGAGGGAAGCCCGACAGTTATCTTCAAAAAAGGCCCACGAGGTAGAAGTCACACATCTAATAGTTCTCTAGAAAGACAGCAATACAGTATATGGGACTAGATTAAAAGACTAGTTTTCAGAAATGACCAACTGAAAGGAATACATTAAAAATGTGCTTACATTTTCAGAGGAACATTTGAACTAAAAGAAAATTCACATAAGGAACAAAATAAAACAGAAAACTATAGACAGTATTTTTAAATAAAAACATTTGGGAAGCAAATATTCATATTATTGTGTATATAAAAAATAAAGTGCAAAAATACATTGATTGCATTATCAAAATATAAATAATATCAGGGTATGGACATCAAAAATAAAATAAATTTTATGGGCTGACTATAAAAACTTACCACAAAAGAGCAGCCATAGAAAACTACAGCAATAGGTGAACTGACAGAGGTGATTAATTTCATAAAAATCCACATTTGGAGTTAGTAGGTTATACTTTTTGACTGAAAGAGGGATTTAGACACAGTTCCATCATGCGGAGAAATTAAATCACGTTCCAGGAGAAATGAGAAAGCTCTTAGGTTTACGATGAAGACACTGTAGGGATGAATGTGAAAATGAGAGACACCGTCTTGGCACAAACAGCACGTGTCATGCATGCAAATGCACGAAGTACATTCGCAACCCGTGTAAGAGGGCTTTGAAGAAAATCCTCATAATGTGATAAAAGGCAAAGCTTATGGAAGTGCAATATTTATATTCCAGCATATCATAGGAAAAAAATGAAAATTTAATTTAGAGTTTCTTATTTTTCTGACACTGCAAACTATCTAATTTTCCTTTCAGCACAAAAGTTATTCAGTTCCTGCCGTAAGCTCCTGAGACAGAGAGTTCAGTCATCTGGGCCGAGGCTGTAATGCGTGGCCTCTCCTTGAAGAGCTTGGAATCAGTTTTGATGACAAGCTCCGCAGATACCGTTTTAATGTTACAAGTGTCGAATACAAGACCTGATATTAGTAATATAACCAAGCATTTAATTACCAAAGGGACTGTAACCCCATGGTTGTCACAGGCTCTCCCTTGAGTGTTTATATCCTTGATGCCTTCCACACTGATAAACATGCAGATGATTTGGGACATGTTTGGTGTGTTCATGACATTACAAGGTAGAATAAAAGGGAAAGCTTTTTTTTTTTGTAAAGGTGTTATTTATTTATTTTCAGAGAAGGGAAGGGAGGGAGAAAGAGAGGGAGAGAAACATCGATGTGTGGTTGTCTCTTGCTTGCCCCCTACTGGGGACCTGACCTGCAACCCAGATACGTTCCCTAGACTGGGAATCAAACTGGTGACCCTTTGGTTTGCAGGCCCGCACTCGATCCACTGAGCTACAGCAGCCAGGGCTAAAAGGGAAAACTTTTACATGGCCCCAGGTCATAAAGGCTCCCCTCTGTGAGAAAGGTGGGATTTATGTGGGCATAGAGAAACCAGGGGGCATGGCTCGGGTGGAGGCGGGGAGCAGTGTCAGAACCCCAGGGAGTGGGTAGCGGCAGGTGGCTCCAGGAATCCCTGTGACAATAAGACTGGAGTGAGAAGGACTTTGTGTTTTTCAAGAAACCTGCATTTTGTCTTAAAATGAACAGAACACCACTGCAAGGGTAGGAGCAGGAAAATTCACTAAGCAACATCAGGCGAAAATAGATTGAGGTGGGAAAACACACAGATAACTTTGATCAGGAAGAAGGAGGTGGGAGACAAAAGAGACTGAGCTGTGGCAGGAGCCCGGCCAGTGGCCGCAGACTCCTTCCTGCTGCACAGCTGTGTCCCCTCTCCCGTGTCTTCACACGTCTTAGTTGTTTTGGTGATTTGCCTTTTGTATGAAAATGCAAACTGTTTTCAAATCATAAAGAGCACTCAACACCTGGGCCTAGGTTTCCCCGTGATTTCTGACTTCTACCCTCTCGTCCTCCCTGTCTGGGACCCTGTTCTTACTGCCCAGCCCAGGTGGCGTGGCCTCCGATTCCACCACTTCACTGGAACTGCAGTCGCCTAAAGGAGCGAAGACCTCCTGCCTGACAAACGCCAACAAGTTTTCAGCCTTAACTTTTTTAAAAATTGACTTTAGAAGAAGAGAGAAAGAGAGAGAGAGACAAACATCAGTTTGTGGTTCCACTTATTTATGCATTCATTGGCTGCTTCCTGATCATGAATTTTTTTGACTTCTCTGCAAATTTTGTTACCACCGACCCTTTTTTAAATTCTCTTTCCTTGGATTCCAAGGAACCTCCCTTTCCTTGAACCTCTTTGTACCCCGCCCCCACCGTCTTCATGAGCATTTCTCCCTCCCCCCCTCCTGATCCTGTCCCTTCCTTCTTTCTCTTTTCTTCTTCTGTCTACTGCTTACGAGGAAATCCCCTTCCCTGTTCCCCAGAGTTCAGTTCAGATTCTTTTCTTCTTCGTTCAGTCAACTTCCAGGCTTAAACTATTGTTACAGAACAGTCCCACAGTGGAGGGGACAAGATACTGTTACTGAATGAACACCCCCTTCCCAAGGTCCCTCTGTACTAGGTTTGCCTTGCCTGCCGCCCTTAGGAATTGGAATTATGGCTCTCAACACCACACTTTGGTAAAAAAGGAAAGGAACTATTTATTCAGACGTTATACAGGTTTAGATTAATGGTGGAATGTCACTGTTAAATATTCAAAGTCCTTTAAAACACACCCCCCGACACACAATTCTTCCTTCCCCCCTTTTCTCAGTCAGGCCACTCAGGGGTACTCTTTCTCAGAAAAGAAACATAAGTCCATGGCTCAGGTAGCTCCCAGTTCTTCCCAGTAATCCGTGCTCAGCTGGCAGGCTTCCCACGGTTCCCAGCACCATCAGCTGTGTCACTGGGATCTCCAGTTCTTAATCCAAACCCGCGAGGCACCTTCTATGGCCCACCACTGAGAGTCCTTTCACCCGTTTCCTTCCTGCAGCGTCTCTCCTGCATTCTTCCAAACTGCTAAGAGAACTCTGCATGGCTGCTACAGCTTGCTTTCCTGCTTCCTAAGCCCCGTGGTTAAGGGAGCCCCCAAACTGCATGGTTAGCCCCCAAAACCACATGCTTCCCCCCACCCCACAAAGCTGTTGCACCTGGGTTTAAATCCTGGTGCAAATCTTCCTCTGTATCCTTATTTCCGACTCCTCCCACAATCGGCTACACCTGCCAGCACTCCCATGTTTTTCCAGCCTTTCTTGGCTGCCATAGTTAGTCTGGGCAGGTGTGGTCCATGGCATGAAGCAAACCATTTCCAGGTTTTCATGTAGGAGCTGTATCCAGGGGGAGCTGCCTCCCAGTTACATCCTGAGTTGAAGTCACTCCCATCTGCATGGCTCAGAGCAGGTCCACAGTTACTAACATATCTCTGAAGCTATCCAGCAGTTATAGATATGCAAATAACCATTTGTGCATATCAGGGATGCAGCTGGCCAACTGTTGATACGCAAAATAACTCAATTGCCCTGCTCCATGTGTCCCATCCCCCAGTTCACACTTGCGGAGGTAAGGATATCCTAGATTTTAAAATGCCTGGACACCCCAAATTCTGGACCCTGTCACAAATCCCTCTTTTGAGGGGGCCCTGACTGCACCCTGTTACACTGTGACCTTCACATCTCTGCCTGCAGCTCAGACATCCCCTGGCCCACATCTGCGTATCTGACAACTCCACATGGTTTCTGCCTGTACCCTCAGGTAGGAAGGGTGAAGCTGAGCTGCCCCCTTTCCCCCCTTCCACCCCCCACTTGTCCGTATCTCTGCCCTGCCCTGTGTGCATTAACCAGCTACACCCAAAAAACTTGACAAATCCCTTTACCCTTTATCTTGCTGAAATGAAACTCTAATCATAATTCAGATTGGGCCACTTCCTAGTGTGTGACTTTCAGCAATTCTTAACTTCTACAGCTGTAAGTTTTCTTATCTATAAAATAGAGAGAAAAAAGAAAGAAAAAAAAAACAGCAGTGCCTGCCACATGGGAGCCTTCCAAAGATAATAAATGGCACACTGTAAACCTTCGATACATATTAACCATTTCATTGTTTGAAGTAATCAGACTCTCCATTGACTTAAAAAGAAAAAAAGAACTAGTTTTCTTAGCATGTGATTTGGTTTTTGTCTAATTCTCAAACTGCATTCCTCACATTTCCTAACTTCCATGCTGCTCTCTACTCTTAAATGAAATGCTCCAAGGGACCAGGCTGCATCCCAGCCTTGCAGACTCAGGGGCGCTTCTTCCTGCTGCGAGATCCTGACTGAGCTGCAATGATGTCCCGCCCTCTTCCCCAAAATCTAAAGGAGCTTTCTCCACATGCTCCTTGAGAGCCATCATCTCAGGGGCTGTGTGTCTTTACCTGCAGTGGTGGAGAGGAGGGGCCTCCCTGGGCATGGGTGGCAGCAGAGTGGCCAGCTGTTCAGGTGGAAACGCCCTGAGAGCAGGCAGCCAATGCTCCTTCCTTCTGCTTGTGAGTCTGAGGGGGCCGAAAGCACAGATTTCTGAAGAGGAGCAAGCAGAAGGGGCAAGGGGGCAGCAAGGAAGAGCTCAAACCATGGTGAGAGGGAGGAAATGGAAGTGGCTGGTAGACCGTTGACAAGGATGAGGTTCCACGGGCATCCACAGAGATGACCTGTCGTGAGTACATATCTGCATGAAATAATCTGGAAGACTCGAAAGAAGAGAAGTTTTCAGTCTCAAGAATGAGGAAAGGGCAAGGCTGATAAGAAATCTGTGATATTCAGGAATTTGTGATATAACATGAACATATACAAACAACAGTGAATCACGGAATTTTTGTTATACGGTGTGGGGGCTGGGTGGTGGCATATAAAATAAATAGTATATTGTATATTTTTATACAGTTTGGTTATCAGAGTAGTACAATGTGTATTATAGAAATACTGGCAGTTGGAAAAATGTAAGTCTGACGTGCAGAGGGGTTGAAAACGGAACTGGACGTGAAGAGTGGAGGTGGGCGGCAGAGGCACCTCCACAGGCAAGCTTGACCTTGGAAGGGAGGAGAGACATGCATGGTGGATCTGTTTCACATCACAGAGCTGGGAGCTGGGAGCAAGTGGGAGCTTTTTTAAGCTAGGAGACGTTAAAGCCTAATTGTGACATCTCAAGATGAGAGGCTAAGTAAAATGCTGAATTACATCACTTACAATGATGAGTGACATCAAGGAGAGATATGGCCATCCTTCTGTGACAGGAGGAGATGGAGACACAGCCAAGTCATCTGCCATAAGAGACAGAGGCCTCTGCATGTAGCTTCCAGAAAGTCTTTTTTTAATAGAAGGATCTAGGCATACAAGGGATTCTTCGGCATTGTGCTCTTTACCTTATGTTGCAGCAGAATATGAGACGGATGCTCTTAAAGAGCAAGATGAAGTAGGCAAGGGGGCCAGGGTCTCAGGAGCAACAGAGGAAGGAGTGATTGCCCCTGGATGGGGTGAGCAGGGCTTCTGGGAGAAAAGGCAGCTGTGGTTGGCCTGGGCAGGATCGTATCTGCAGAGGGACCTGCAGCCTCCTTGTAGGAAACAGCACGAGAAGGAACAGAGCCCGACCAGCTTGACACATGTAGAGGAGGGTCAGAGAATCTCCTCTGGAAGCTCCAGACTGGAGAAGAGGAAAGGCTTGTAAAGGTCAGTGGGGATCAGATTTGGAAGGACCTCGACTGTTCAGTTCCTGACTTCCCCTTGATGAGCAGTCATGTATTGTTTTGAGTTAGGAGCTGACGCGATTGGGGACATGTTTCAGGACATTTATCCGGCATCGG
>VMDR010003155.1:0-76586 GCA_007922815.1 Macrotus californicus
ATACACTCCAGCCTCATAGAGGTGAGTACCTTTCAGACATTCGATAGCAATAAATTCATTCACAAAATAGTAGTGTAAGCAGTTGCACTTTGAAAGGCTATCAGCTGGCTAGTACAAAGCAGTGACTAGTTTTCTATTAGTACACTTACATGTCATTTTTAAAAAGGTAACTTTGAAATAGTTTCATTTTAATTTGTATCGTAAACGGTCTTATTCAATGGCATAAAACCCATGAAAATAGATTCTGGTCGGTAGAAATCAGATGGTAAGCTTTAAATCCTGAAAACTTTAGTTCTCAATGAACCACTGTCTTCATGGCACTTTCCTACGTAGGAAAGTCAGAACCCGTGTAATTAGAAGTCGTAAAGGGAAAGCTTATTTTGCGAAATTTGTCTCGATTCACTTTGTAAGTATGTTTTTAAAGAGGTGGTTTTCATGCACTGATCATGAAGTTTTTCACCGGAATACGGCTTTATATTATTTTTAATTTTCAGTCTCCCTGGGGATGAGGGATGTAGCAGTTTTTTTGCACTGTCATCACATCGTCCCACATTGATTTTTGTCCCTCGAGTCATTGCTCTAGTGAACCCCCTTGCACTTGAACCGCCCTGCACTTGAAATCAGTGAAATTTCCAGAGAGGACTTCTTACAAGCTGAGCCTCTAAAGCCATGCACAAAGGGCGTGGGTCATACACGGTTGCATTATGCTGGCTGATTTCAGTTTTACTCAAAAAAAACAATTTTTTTTTTTTGCCAGTTGTGTGTTTTGAACTTTCACCCGAGTCCTAATCTAAGTGAGTTAGATCTGGTTTCTTGTTGGCTGTGGTCACCGGTCACTGTCAGTGCATGCGGGACAGCAGCTATGTGGATTGGGGGGTCCTCGGGCGACATTTTTTATTTATTTCACCTTTAGTGAAGAATCCATTTGAATGAGTTTCCTTCGGAGGTTTCATTTGTTTTTAATATTGAAGTCTGGGCTGGATAATGTTATGACTCTTTATGTTTTGTTATTTTTGGAAAACTTGTTCTTACATGCCACAGCACCTGCAGTGAAGGGACAGATTGTATAAAAAGCAATATGAATGATCAGTTATTAATCTGTTACTAGATTGTAGAATACATGACTGGCATTATATACATCAGTAGTGTGACTTGTGCTTAGTCTAATTGTGCTTGGTATGGTTTTAAAAAGTCATCAAATTTGATTTTGATGTTAGTGTACATGTCTTTTTTTAAGTAATATATTAATACAATATGTAATTTTTACAATATATTTTACAGATGAAAAATATTTAAAGTTGTTGATTTTACCTGTTATATTGTTTTTTTTTCATAATTATTTTACATCAACTTTTAAAACAAATGATTCAGCTTTCCCAAGTATTGTAGAAAGGGATACATGTTTTAAATATTCAATTAAATTGATCACGTACTTAATGGACAGCTACAGAAAAAAAAAACAGTACTTTTTTAAAGGAGCAGTTTAAGAATTACTGACCCCTTAAAGGACCGTCTTGGAGAAGTAGTCTATTCGACCTTTAAATCGGCTCCCATCGTTAAAGCAGAGTGTTGGGAGCCGAGAACAGATTGGCCACACTCTCTGAGCCTTATTTACTCTGGATTCATCGAACTGTCTTAACGGTCGAGTTCGTTCAGTGTGTCTGGTTTAATGCTGAGTGAGGAAGTGCAATGGGAACATCAGGAATGTCTACACTAGTCAGGGGCCACTGGTAACTCCTTAATCTGTTACTTAATCTGTTACCAGAGAGCCCTCCACCGCAGCTCCATTCTTATTATGTCTTATTCTGCAGATTTTCTTCACTGAAATGTTGATCTTTTGTGCTTTCCAAACTTTATGTAAGTGGTATTATAATTAAAATGTAAATGTATCTACTTACATATGTCACATATGAGACCGAAGTATTTTTTTTTACATATTTTTTGGCTGCAATTACAACTCCTTTCTGCAAAGGAAGAATCAAATGACCTCTCATTTTCTGTCAGACAAGACAGTTTCGAGACTTCTAAATGTAGTTGTTCAAAGACGTGAAAGTAATGTCCTTTTAAATCTTTCTTTTAATTATTTTTATGTAGTCATGAGCGGCTCCCAATCTCTTTTTAAAGTGCAAGCCCGCTCCCGCAGTACAGGGTGAGGACCTTGCGCTCCACCCGAGCACTAGGCTGCAGGGTGAGCGCGCAGCTGCGGGAGGCCGGCAGTGACCAGGACCAGGAGCTCACTGTGGCGGGGCTGCACCTGGAGGTGGGGTGGGTAGTGGCAGTGCAGAAAGGCCTCTGAACAAAATGCGGCCCCAACTCACAAGACCACGTGGCTGCTGCCTCTGTGTCACTGCCCAGCGGCGACATTTGTGGCATGTAGTCCCCATTCCTGGAAGGGTTCTCTGCAGAGATCGGGAGACACACCCTCAGCACCGTCCTGCTGCTCTGCACCAGACTTCCCATCTCTGTCCTCAGAGCATTTTCCTATTTTTGAAGAAAAAGGAAAATTATATTTTTATATTTTCTTACTCTTTTTCCATCTAAACGAGTATGAATTTTACGATCTAAAAATAGGAGAGTGGGACCATTTTATCTGCTGTATGGCTGTCCACTCCTGTTTAGCACAAACAATAGCTAAAGCCTGGTTTGGAGGGAAAACAGATAAAATACTGACATTACTCCATCTTTAAAAAAAAATTAAAGTTACATAGTAATTTTTAAAATATAAAATTGTTTTCATTTTAGAGGTCTCAGTGTATCAATATCTTAAAATGAATATATTTTCCATTATTTTAAAAAAGATTTTATTTATTTATTTTTACAGAGGGGAAGGGAGGGAGAAAGAGAGGGTGAGAAACATCAGTGTGTGGTTGCCTCTTGAGCGCCCCCTACTGGGGACCTGGCCTGCACCCCAGGCATGTGCCGGGACTGAACCAGTGACCCTTCGGTTCACAGGCTGGTGCTTCTTCCATTGAGCCACACCAGCCAGGGTACATTTTCCATTCTTACTGGGTGGTCCCTTGAACAAAATTTAATACCCAGCTATTGTCAGATCTTTTAAAACTAAGAGCAGCTTTGAAAAGAGTATATATTTTATATTAACACTGATTTCCTTTACTCAGAGTTTATTGTTAGTGTGGTCACAAAGCATTTTGGTGTCACATGGCCATTGTTCTAGGCTATTTTACTTTTTAAAAAACACAGCAAGTTTATAGATTAACTTTATAGTTTCTGTTAAAAGGACAACTTAAAGTTGAGGATGGAAATAAAAATTATGACATAGTTTTTTCACATAAATGCCATTAACATAAGTATATATTTGCTAATGAAATAGGTTATTTCTGTAGTCATTCTGTAATTTATAGATAACCACATATTTGTGTGTATAAACCTTGTTTACATATGTATATACACATGGAAAGGAAAGAAAATGAGTTCATTTATGAATGTTAATTTCTTAGAAAGGCCCATGTTTTGAGTCTTACTTTAGAATTATTATAATGTCTTTTACAAAATGAATTTTTAGCATCAGGCACCGCCCCCCGCAAATCCATATTCCACGTAGATATTATGGCTTCCTTAACACTAAAGACTGCCACTTCCCTAGAAAATTTAAAATTCTATTTAGTGTGCATAGATTTGAAATTCTAAATGAATCAGAGAAATTTTAGTCTTGTCCAACTTAAAACAAAAAAAAATTGGCCAACTTAAAATTTAAAGTATTTAATAATTTCCAAAAGAGTTATTATTCAAGGTGTCCCTTTAAAAAATATCATGCTGAAATTAATTGACCTATCGCTAGCTGACTTATACAATTATGGGATTCTGAGTTGATGGATATATTTTGCTAATGAGCACCTCATTTGCATTGAGGAATAATACTATTTGCTATCTTTTAAATAAAACTATTAGTGGTATATAACTTAAGTAATATTGAGTTGAATAGGAAACAAACTGTAAATATTTTCTTCAAGTATGAAAAATCTGATGAAATTCTAATTCACTACTATTTGTCCACATATTGAGTTAATTTGACCGGGAGACTAAACTGTCAAATAAAGCAAATATGTCCAATAATCTGATAGGCTATTAAGTTTGCTCTCTTATGTTGAAGTGTGAGTGATAAGTATTACTAATAATGAACTGCGTATCACTCCCCTCTCTGTCCTTTTTTTTCTTATTTGACTTCCAGTCATCCTCCTGAACTTACACCAGATTGAAATGGAAATACAGAGAAAATATGGATTCCTTTAAACTTCAGTTGGTTTATGTGAAATCTGCATTATGATTGATGCTAAAAATAGGTATAGGATTGGACATAAGCTCCATCACAGGGTTGAAATTGAGCTGATCACGTTTAAAGGATATAAGTTTTTATAGTTCACTAGAGCCCATTTTGTAAGTCTTTGTTGTGACATTTCTTTGGTCGTTAAATAACACTCAGTATCTCTGAACTAAAACAGGATTGAGATGAGCAGACATTTTATTTTAAGCATTTTACCCAATCTTTTTGAATGGTTTCCGTACAAACTATTTTCCTCACAACGTTGTTTATATTCTTTTATAATGTAGGATTTTCCTTTCTTTTCTTCTTCCAAGACTAATGCATTAAGCTAATTTTCTCTACATTTCTAAGCTCACTAGATTTTGGACAATATACTAAGATGTTTAATTGTAATTGTGTTTTTTAAACAGAGAGTGAAAAATAAATCATTGGAGGATGTGGTTATGTTAAATGTTGACACAAACACTTTAGAATCACCATTTAATGACTTGATCAACCTCCCGAGTGACGTGGTAAGTCCGAAGGGTATTTTGTGGTGGACGTAGATACATATATATGTTTTCTCCCGGACCCTGGAATCGCCAAGAGTGATCCTGCCCGCGTTGAAAGACTGGGATAAAGGGGTTGAGCGTGCGCAAGGACTCACCCTAGGGTCTGCGTTTCCTATTTTTACCTTTTGGCAGTTGAGGAGACGTTGAGAGGGGCCGATGCTCCTTATTGTAAAAGGGGGACCGTAATTAAAAAGCTCGGCGCATTCATTAGGCAAGGCTTCTTTCAATGTAGTCTCTTCATCTCATCTTAATCATTATATTACAAAGTAGGCATTTCTGTCTGCCTAGTGGCATGTCTTGCAAAAGAATGAGAGTTTTTGAAGGAAAAAGAAGGGAGCCAATTACCGGCTTTGCTTCCCTGCCACCTGCCAGCGCCATTCCTTTTAATTAATGATCTGATGGTGCTGGTCAATATAATAAGAAACGCTGGTACAGTTGGGGTCAGGAAATTCTGGCTTTGATCTCCCTCAACTTTCTGAAACATTTATTTGTTTTCTCTAAATTATTTCAGTTTTATTTTTAATCTTCTCTGTCCTGCTGAGGGCCGCAAGAATGGAAAACCCACACGGTGTGTCATTTGCTGTGGCAAAGACTGCTTACTTGGGATTCTATTTGTAAATTAAACTGCAAGCCCAGTTTGTCATAAAAGACATCTGATCCTTTTGAAATGACGAAAACTGTCTTTTGTCTGTAAAGGCTGATAAATTAAGTGCCAGTTCTCGCCTGGTCTTTGATCTTGCAAAAGGGTGTGTGTGTGTGTGTGTGTGTGTACATGGTGTGTCTGCAGCTTATAATAGGGTATATTCTGTATTTCATGTGAAATAGTCTCCAAAAGTGCATTTTTTGGCCTTCATATTCCTGATAGCAGGGCAAAAATGCGGACGAGTCTTGTTTCTGTGTATGTTTCAGTGGTTGTTTAAAAATATCTTTCTAACATAGTTCTAAGATAAAATAACCCCCCTTTAAAAAATCATTGTTTTCAAGGTTATTAAAACTTAAGAATTAGAAAATACCTCCAAATTTGTAAGTCTCTAATATTGCAAGTACTTTGAAGTCATTATTAGGGAGTTTGAAAATGAAATTTAAAAAATCTCAAACTCAAAAAATACAGTAAAACTAAACTTGATTGTTTTTATGGCTACTGATGGGAAAATATGATTTTAAAGTTGAGATCAAGTTATTTGTGCCCATAAATGATCTAAAATACTTGCTGACCTTGAAGTAAATTAAATTGAAGTATTTTATCTTACCATAGTAAAATTAATGCCACGTACGAACAAGTCCAAACCCAGGTCAGTGAAGAATTATATTATCTTTTTAGCTCATTATAACTAGATTGCCTCATTATAAAAATTTTGCAGAAGCTGCTAGAAATGATTAGAGTTATTCATTTGGAAATCCATCAAAGTATTCTTCATTGGAGAGAGAAATAATTATGAAAATAAAGACCCAACTTTTAAGAATGTTTTCCTTATGTGCATGCATTTGCTACTGTTAGCGCCCCTAAGGGGAAAGGATTGTTTGCTTTTAAAGAAGAGGAAGGAAAATGAGGAAGAAATCAGCTTTTTCATTGTCATAGTACAGTTTTTATAGTCTGCTTTAATGATGGCTCGTTCTTTCTTGGAGGAAAATTATCTTTAACAGTCATTGTTTTGAGAGTAATTCTTTTTGAATTGAGAAGTAGCGCTTTCCTAGTTGAATTAGTTTGCTATTAACACATTTAGTTAAATATGTGAATGAGCTAAACAACATTCCCAGATGCAAAAGCCTAAGCATAGAGAATGACATGGGGGAACGTCATACAGTAACAGTGAGCTGGACGTAACTGCAGTGGTGAGGAAGGGTCAGGAGACGGGACACTGGGGCGGGGACAGGACCGTGTGTGTGCATGAAGTCCAGACCGTGGGCTTACACGTCTGAAGAACACAGACGTGGAAGTAGCTCTCAGGTAGCACTAAAACTGTGTACTGCAATAGGAGACGTTTTAGGTTATCGTCCTCATCTTAAAAATATCTTACATGATTGTTTAACCATCTCTCGTAAATTTAGCTTTCTTAATCAGTTTTCCAAAAGCCATCTCTTATGATCCTGTAGGAAATCTGATGAAATATCCAGTCCTATTTTCTATCATTGTAAATGTTTCAAATGAGGCATGTAAAAAAGTCACAAATGATCTTATTGGATGTGTGTGTGTGTGTGTGTGTGTGTGTGTGTGTGTGTGTGTGTGTGTGATCTGAGTGAACAAAACATACTGGAAGCCTGAAAAATATTTCTATTGGGGTTGTTTGGTTATTTAGTAAATTAACTGGCATTGCAATGAGGGCCTTTAAAACCGAGCAGCCAAGCAGGGAAGCCACCTTTCCTGGAAGGCTGGGTGACTGCACGTGCTGCCTCTTACTGCGTCAGCCTGGCCAGCGGCCTCGGCTGCTCCGGGGTCAGCGGTCACAGTTGTCCCGAATTACTCGTCTTTCTTCCTGTGGACCCTCTGCTGCGCTGCATGCTGTAATCTTCTTAATGGCTTCATTCCAATATTCACACATAATATTGTAGATTTATTGACTGTTAGAAATACGACCCTGCCAGTAGCAGTTCCGCTGCTCAAGGAATTGAAAATTGGAAAAATAAATCAGGGCTGAGCGCTCAGGAGCCCTTTGTTTTCCATAAGGGAGGGGAAAAACTCTCTTCCTGTCTTCTGACAAGAACACTTGTTTTTTGATTTCATCATTTCACTCTAGATTTGGATCATTAAAAGAAAATGAAACCCCAGTTTTATTGAGAGTGATTTTAACGATATTGATTATTACATGGAATAACTTTTAAAAGCAGTCGATCCATTTAGATGTGCTATGGTAGTTTTTGTCGGTGAATACCTTGTGATTTTATTTTTTATTGGCCATACCAAATGGAGAGATCTTCAGCAGATGTAGTTTGAGTGTTTTGAAATAAAAAAGTAAATTTTAGGGCTATAAACAATGTCAATTAAAGTTAGTGTTCCTGTGTTATGTTTTTAAGTGAGGTGAAAAAACCCAGTTTGATTAAATGTAACATTTGAAATCTCAAATGAGATCATTTTAATTTAAGAAAATGCATTGTTGAGAGCCCTCCCCATTCCAAATATACTCACAAATTTAGTTTCAATTATATACTAATTTAAAATGTTGTATTTCTAAGCCATTATTGCTCATTTTAATTTTTAACATCATTGACATTTTTAAAGTAACTTGAATGACTGTTATGATTTCAGAAATAAATAGGACAACTCTACTTTTGGGAAACTAAGCTAATTACAATTATAATGAGATTTAGGAAATCTGTCTTCATGTGGACTATTCAGTTAAAACAATTATAAACTAACTCTTTTAGGGGAAAGAGGTAGGAATTGACATCTGAAAAAGTTGCATGCGTTTGAATATTCATTAAGATAGTGAAAGTTGACCTCTATTGTTTAACTGTCTTTACATCATTTTAACTCAGTAAATTGTAAAAAAAAAAATGCTCTGAGGCAGGTCAACAGGTTTATCCCTATTTTGAAGATGAAGGGTGGAAAGCGGGCTGTCCACGGTGTGTCTGGAGCTGTAGATCTTGTGGGTCTTGCCCCTCGGACCCAGGCTGCCGCACTAGACCTTGGTCTGTCTCACACAGACGTGGCCGCCAGTGCAGAGAGCGCCTCGTCCAGGATTTAGTATGGGAGCTCTCTCTCCATTCTAAGCCTGGTGAGGAAAGGTCTCTGTGACCTCCTCGATTTAAATTAGGGGTTTCAGCCCTGTTTTAATCACTCGTTTTCATCTCATACAGAGTAGTATTGGAAAACGGTGTCTTCTTCTCTATCACGAGGGTATGTGGAAAACAGAGTGCACTTTAGGTACCATGCAATTCACTGGAAGCCACAGTGCGTTCTCTGTAGGCAGGCTGACCACATTTATTATCAAGCACGTGGCGTCACTGAAACCCTGAAGAGGACTTATTATAACATGGAGTCATTTACATAAAATAAATGCCACTTATTTTATAGTGAGGGTTTCAAGCATCTCTTGAAGGACTAGGTTGATGTTTTTATTGTGATGTAGAAAAAGACACAAATTGTTCCGAATTACCAAAAATCATGAAAAGCCTAAAGAACTAGAGGAAAAGAAACCCAAAACTCTGACTTGAAATGCAGTTTTAGACATCTGCGTTCAAATGAGTTAATTAATTTGGGAGTAAGTTTGGAAAAGAATTGGCTTTTTTCAGAGAACTTTTAAAATTACCATTAAAAGAATTTAAGTACATGAATAAATTTAACTCTTGCAGTTATACAGATAGTCAATAGATATGTTTAATTCACTAGCTTTTTCCTCTAATCTAACATGAAGGTTTAACATGTTAAATTGTCATAACGCATGTTATAAAGGGGGAAAAAAGGCCCCAGGGAACATTATATTAGTCCCAGGTTTGCCACAGCTCTGCTATAACTCTTACTGTGTTTCACAGTGAATGCAGCTCCCAGAAATTTCTGGAGGGGCCAGGTTAGCAAGATGACAGTGTTGTCCAGGTCCTTGGGTAATTCAGAGAACTTTTTTTTTAGTTTACTAGGGTAGACTTCAGGAGACAAACACAGCTTTCAGTCGCACCCTGGAGACATGCAGCCATGCCCCCCACCCCCCTCTCTAGAATCCGGGCACCCAGATGTGAGTGGCTGCCCCAGCCACCAGCCTCCGAGCCGTCTTTGTGACTAGCAGGCCGCAGTCAGTAAGCACTTGGGGAAGCAAAACAGGCTTGCGTTTCTTTTATCTTTTGTAATCGGACTTGCTTTCCAAGTGCCCGTTTAGCGTTCCATCCTAGAGCATTTTATGAGGGTGTTTTCATCTGACTTTCACTGTCACAGAAGGAAGAACCCGGAGGCATGCTTCACCCAAGCTTTGTTGGCTGGGAGGGCCCCATCTTACTCCCTCGCTCTGGGAGGGGCCACGTGGCGAGGGCAGCTGTGAGCTTCTGCGCCCGGCACTGGGTGTCTGCAGAAACTCACCCTTCTCCAAAGTAGTTATATTCAGAGATGTGATTGTTTATGAAACGTTTTCTTTTGTTGTTGCTGTTCCTAAGTAGAGTGTTAGAGGTTGTGCCATTTTTTCTACTGTTTTCTTGGTGTGTATTTTTTTAAACATAGACTTTAAATGTAAGAGCAAAACACAGTAACGCAACGCCCTAAATACTGGGCTTCCAACCACTGAAAAGATTGTCCTTCTTTTCTTCCAGAGAGGTAGAGACTGACCATCTCTCCGCAGTGATGCCGGCCGTAGCGTCCCCCTCACACTCCTGCCCTTGTGCCTTGTTAGCGTCGATTTCTCGTTTCCTATTCTTAGTGATGTCAAGTGCTCAAGACGTCCCGTGGCTTTCTTGTAGCTTTTCATTTTCAACTAGATTGCCTAGCTTTTCTGCTAATGTGTTTTATTTTTACTGTATCATCTTAATAGCATGCTTCTCTGTCTTACTGCCTGTATACGAGTGTGTGTGTGTGTGTGTGTGTGTGTGTGTGTGTGTGTGTGTGTGTATGTAGTATATATGGGATGTATAATCTCCAATTTGTTTCTACTCCTTTCCATTCTTGGCTTTTCCATACTTAAGAGACTTTGCGTGCATGACCTTATGAGCTCTGTCAGGATCAGTCCCCGAATCTTGCTGTTACCACAATGACTCGGGAAACTTCTAAATCAATTATGTTCCCAGGCCCCACCACAGACATCCTGTTCCATTTAACTAGAGCAGTTAGTGTAGAAGTGTTCCTGGGACGGGTTGTTAATTTAGTCATTCATTCTATCAACAAATATTCATTGAGCACCCACTATATGCCTGCATTGTGCTTGGAGCTGAGCGAATAGGGAGACATAGATGCTGGTCTCTTGGAACTCGGATTCTGTCGGGCCCCATGACCACTCCAGGTCACAAGGGATGCTGGGAAACAATTGAGTTAACCCCCCACCAATCAAACTCTCACATTGTTAGGACCAAAGAAAAGGAGAGGGGGTGTTGGTGGACTGACAGCCGTCTCTGTCCTAGGTGAGCTGGTGTGAAGATAATTTCAGCCAAGCTGATGTGCCGTTCTCACTGCTCTGCACACTCAGATCTGCCTCCTGTGGTCCAGCCACTGGGCTGTGAGAAAGTGTCTGTGCAGAATTGGCTTGAATGATGCGGATGAGGAAGCTGAGCAGAGTGAGAGGAGAGGCATAGCACGTGCAACGGGCCTGCCGTGGAGAGAGGCTGGCACACTCCAGGAAGGGAAAGGAGTCCTGGTTAGCGGGGGTGGGTGAACAAAAGAGAGGACGGTGCAAAAGCAGGCTGTAGCGCCAGGCACACGTGAGATCGTGAAAGACCTGTAGCTCTCGTGAAGGGTCCCTGGACATTACTGGAAATTCACCGGAGATTTTGAGCACAGGAAGAGTGAGATTCACTTTGACTTCTGACAATATCGCCTGGGGTTCTGTGTCCTCAAGATCCCTGGGCATCTGAAAGGAAGCAGGAACAGCACATAGGAGACCATCTGCTGTTGGTCAAGTGAGAGACCGTAGCTGCTTGAACTTGACAGTGGCAGGAACTTAGAGAATAGTGGGCAGACGTGGACTCTCTACCAGAGGCCACGCCAGCAGGGCCGACGTGCTGCACACGGAAGACGAGATGGCAAAGCATTGAAGTGGACCCACGAGGTTCCTTTTAGAGCCACGGGACACACGGGAGTGACGTGACATTGGAAACACGGCCGTGAAGCTGGGGTTATGGTGGGAGGAGAGCAGTTGGTTGTCTTAAATTTTAAGATGCCTCTGAAGAGAAACCAGTTGTAGGTGACACCACATTTGTTAGGGTCTGATAGGTAATTTACACACACACAGGAACGAGGCAGCGATACTCTCCATGAGGGGATCATGTGCTTTTCATTTAAAAGAAGTTAAAGGTTACTATTTTAATCCTTAAGTAGAAGCTTGTTAGAAAACTATATTAAGAAGGAATGGTTAATTTTGTTTCTTAAAAAAAAAACACGGAACGTTAGAAGGATTAAAGGGATTTAATGTGTGATTCATATGAGAACCAGAACATGTTTCATGGGAGAATAAAAGATTTTTTACTTCATAACTTTTTCTTTTTCTAAAGCAGATGATTATTAGAAGCTTTAACCTTTCTACACACGTGTGGTTTCTAGACTACCGTTGAGTTATGTGAAGGAGACTTCACAAACCTCATCACAGGGCAAGTTTGGGGTGTGTCGGTTATCTAAATATTATTTCTGGACATTTATTTTTACCTCCGTTCTTGAGGCTGACATTTCTCTCTGTGGTCCTAAAAAGCTAAATGAAAATTTCTGGACAGGGTGGTCAGTTTACTTTTTTTAAGAAGAGCTGCCTCTAAAAATCAAGCAAGGGAGAAAGAAATGTGTCGCTTCTCGGAAAAATTCAGTGTGTTTATGTCCCTTCTTCCCACCTCCCTGCTGGCCTAATTGCTTCGTTATTCAGACGCTGTGCACGTGGCTGGCACTGCATTAATTTGTACCTGTTTGTTGTGTTTGCTCATGTAATTTCCCCCTTTTCTTCATAGTCACTCTCATGCTACGAGAGTAGATAGCGCAGAATTGGTGGTGATATTCTCCATGCACGGTGACTCCCGGTTACAGTCCCTTGTGGGTGGCTGCCTAGGAGCCCGAATTCTCCTGGTAGGAAAGGCATTGAAATCCTTCATAGGAGCAATCAGATGGCGTTTATTTCTGAAATTCTTTTTGCTCCTTTTTTGTTTTATTTTACTATAACGTTCAATCGTACTTGGAAAACATTTGCAGACAGGAAAATGTGATAAAATACCAAGTCCGTTTTGAAGCAACCTTTCGCCATTGGTGATGGATACTTGCTTGCTATGAAAAGAGAAAAGAATTATACATTCTCATTAACACATAATGGGGTTGTGTGGTAATAACCACATGACTGAGGTCGCAGATGCTTTTCTGAATTCCGTCATATGGGCACATGCACTTGAGGATTTCATGGGAAGAGGTGTACTTATTTTATAAACCGAGAAGTTTGAAAATTAAAGCAGAAAATCTTTCCCAGACCAAGCCTTGAAAAAATGCACAGGGGACATTGCCGTTTTTTACAGGTAAAAACTGCTAAAAGCTAATCAGCACTACGAAGGGCCGATGGTAGCTGGTGATAAATTCACCCCGTCCCAATGCCAGGCAGGCAGCACGGTTGGCAGCGTCATTTTGTATTAGAGTTGCATCCTTATTTCTACAACTGACTTTAAAAGTCAATTTCATTTTTAAATGCTATCTTTGAGCGTTCTTTGGTGCACTCAGAAACACTCACCTGGCCCACCTTCTGGTCTCGGAAAACAGGGACCCGCTCAGATCTCCTGACAGGCAGAACCCACTGAGAGCAAGTCAAGACAGACTCGCTGTGTGTGGCTGTAAGGGTTGAAATGGTGGAGAAACAGGCAGAGGGGAAGTGTGATCTTATTCTTCCAGGCAGTAGTTTCTAGCCTCTCAGAGCTGCGTGAAATCAGAACGCTTGCGTGGGAGAGCCCTGGCCCGTAGAAACGTCATAGGAACCACACGTGCAGCTGAAAGCATTCTGGTAGCCACATGAAAAAGTCAAAGGAAATGGGTAAAGTTAATCATTTTAGTGCTCTGTTTTACTTAACCCAATCTATTTCAAATATTATTGTTTCATCATGTAATCAAAATGAGCATTATGAATGAGACTTTTTTACCTTTTCTGTGCTGAATGTGGAAAATCGATGATATAGTTGGTACTCACAGCAGGCTCGGTTTGGGCTAGTCACACTGCCGGGGCTTGGGTGTCCCATGGCTGGCATACTGACCGCAGAGTTCTAGAACAAGTATTTCCACCTTCTTTCCTGTTTTCTGCGTGTGTCAGCCACAGGCTCATGGGTAGGAAGGGCTGGTGGCAGTGTGGTAAATATCCTGGGCCAGCCAAGTAGCAGTCTGGCCATCAGGGGCGAGGGGGCTGCCGGGTCAAGGGAGCTCCCAGTTGCCTGCCCTGTCTGTGACCACGCGCATTAAGGTCGTCCTCCGAACTTGCCCAGAGCCGAACTGTTAATTCCACATTGCACAGAGAAAGTGTTCTTTGAGGAATTCTCTTTAGCAGAGATAGGAGGTGAGACAGTTTGAGATGTCTTTTTAAAAAAATTTTCTAAAGTAAAATTTGAGCGTAAGCCAATCAGCCCTGGCCAGTGCGACTCAGTTAGTTGTAGCGTCTTCCTGTGCGCCAGAAGGTGGCGGGTTCAGAGCACACCCCTAGGTTGTGGGTTTGATCCCCAGTCGGGGTGCATACGAAGGCAACCAATCTATGTTTCTCTCTTTCTCTCTTTCTTAAAAAAATAAAGAAGAAAATGCCCTCAGGTGAGGATAAAAAAGTAAAATAACCCAATCATGTACTTTTTTTATAATACTTGGAAAGACTTCCATTACAAGCCTTTTTTGGAGGCAGTAATTAAATACATACATGTATTATGTTTATTCCCATTGGCTTTTCTTAAAAGGCGTTTGAATCTTTAAAAAAGAATAACATAATTATGAACCTCAAAATAAAGGACATTAAACCAGAGGACTGGTTTTTGCATCCTTCAGCTACGTTTATCGTTTAGATGTGCGGGTTACCTAAAAATGGGCCTTTTTTTGAGGTCAGATTCTAATAGTAGAAATTTCCTGTTAAATGAGTTCTGGTTTACGTACTTTGCAGGCAAAGTGAACCAAGCTCTAAACTTCTATCTGCGTCTGTGGGGCCTGGGTACAAGCGGAAAAGATCACAGCTTTCGGGGAGGCCTGTACTGCAGAGGTCTTTCTGCATAGCTGACGAGCATGGCAACTCAATCATTTTCTCAAAACCCTGGTTATAATTGGACCCAATGGGGGTCTCCTCCTTTGATCAGATCAGAGTAAACTGTGACTTTACACTGGAAATGTCACCCCTGTGAGGGTTTGTCACCTGTACAGCTGGTCTTCCCTCTGATGCCACGTTCACTTCTCATTAACATTATCCAAAGTTTAGTTGTTAATTAGGTTGACACTTCAATCACCATCATCATCAATGAGAGTAGTCAGGGCCGCTTGCATAAAGAAAGGAAAACACTCCTTCCTTGCATGTACTCGTTTATACGTAAAGGGGGAGATGACAGTGTTTTGTTACCTGGTGGTTTCGTGAGGATGCGAGCCTGCTCCGAGAAGGGAGCAGTGCAACCAGAATTTGTCTTATCACGTGTTATGCACATCAAGTCACCTCCCCTCAAAAAAGGAGTAATATGTCCATAGTATGATGATGCTTACATGTTCATCTAAGTAAGGGCTGTTCTTAAATAATGTGCCTTCCTTAACATCCACAGAACTGGAAGTTAAAGGATGGAAATGTAGGAAAAATTGTATCAGCCTTAGGGGCCTTTTAAAATGATGCCAGTTCACAGCCCTGACTGGTGTGGCTCAGGGGGTTGGGCGTCATCCCACAATGTGAAAGGTCGCTGGTTCAATTCCTGGTCAGGGCACATGCCTGGGCTGCGGGCCTAGTCCCTAGTTGGGTATAAATGGAAAAGATCACAGCAACCAGCTGATGTTTCTCTCACACATCAATGTGTCTCTCCCTATTTTCTCTCCTTCCCCTCTCTAGAAATAAATAAATAAAATCTTTAAAGGTCCCATTATGCCAATTCCCAGATAATAGAAATTGGCATCATTTAAACATGTCGATACTTTAATCTGATTACTAGTTCATAAGGCAGTAGCATTGAATTCACACCACCTATGATCTCAAACTCAACAGAACTGGGTTCATGTCTGGATTTTGTCACTTACTAGCTCTCCAGTGAGGGCAAACTGATTCACATCTTTGAGCTCCTATTTCTTCATTCAGAGTGGGTATTATGAACGCTGTTCTTAGAAGGCCCTAAAGAGAACATGAGACAGTGTGTAATGTTTGCATAGCGTAATTCTCTACTCACAGTAGGTTCTCGATAACTCTACCTCATTGCCCTCCTTTTATCTAATAATGGTCAAAACTATTCAGCAAATGACTGGAAAATTGCCTATGCAAATGAGGCTTCCAAAAATAAAATTAAATGGTAAAGTGATCCTAGAGGATCTGTAACAAATAGCCTCACAGAGCAGAAATGAACAAGACCCACCCGGTTTCATCTCAAAACGAGTAGACACATGTAATTGCTAAAAATCTGCAGAAAAGCAGCTCACAAGCAGTTTACCGTAAAATAATTAAAGCTTATTTATGTCAAGAGGCCTTGGGAAAAAAAAAAGAGAGCATAAAGCGATTTGCATTAGCAAGTTTCCCTGGGTTCCTGCCTTCGTTTCAATTAACGGGCCAGCAGGTGCTCCGTGCAGTTAAAGAGACACAGCTCTCGGGAGGAGGCTGGGTTTGGGGCTGACCTGCAGCCACTGTGGTTTGCCTGCTGATTGGGTTGGTACCTCGCCGGACCAATTTCCGAGGTGTTAATTTAACTGTTCCTCTCTGTCCTGCAGGTCTCGGCCCTCAAAAATAAACTGAAGAAGCAGTCCACTGCGACAGGGGACGGTGTGGCCCGGGCCTTTCTTAGGGCACAGGCTGCTTTGTTTGGATCCTACAGGGACGCGCTGAGATACAAACCTGTAAGCATGCTATTTCGTGGCGATTTTCATTTGCTTTTTAATAGTTCTTTGGAATGGGGCAAACAAAGTCCAAACATTGTAACATCACACCTTAACAGGGTATCTTAAAGGTCTTTTAAAATTCAAAATAATGTGCTTTTTTAAAAACAAAACAAAACATTATGTTCCACCTCCAATTTCTTGACTTTTTGGTTTTCGTTCTTTTAGGAACCTTGAGTTAACATTTCGCACATTCTTTTGCGCATCATCTTACCTGTGTTTCTGAACTTGGAGTGCTCACGTCTTAACTAATGAATGGGGTTGATGCATTTTTTAAAAGCCACCCAATTTTGTTAACATCATTCAGAAATTAACCAGACATTTGGGTTAATTACATTAATGAGTTTAGAAATAAGTACAAAATGAAGGCTTAAAAATATTAGAACTTGAAAATTACGCAACATGAGAGTCATTGTCTTTGGAATTCATAGTGGGCTCATCCATTTGGCATATTCTAGCTCATTTCACTATTTCTTTTTTGTTTTAATACCCTAAAATGGTGGTCATGGAGAAATGGAGCCAAGATTGGAGATTGTTCCAAAAGGGAGAAGTCAACATACATTCGTTTCTCTCTCTGAATTATTGGTGAAGTATGTTAGCCTGATTTCGTGAACATGATTTCACTGCCCTCCCATGACCAGATGAATAAGCTGTGTGGGAGAGAAAACACCGAGTCAGGAAGGGGACCTGCAGTCTCTGGGAAGGAATTCCACTGCTACCGCCCTGTACAGCCCCCACCCACTTCCTCAGTCTCTCCGGGCCGCCGTCCTCCTATTTGTAAAATGACGGTTTTCACACCTGTTGACCTTTCAAGGCTGACGTGGAAACCCCACTGTAAACTCTGATGTACTACACTGACGTGAACGGCTTACCCTTTTTCTGCACTGACTTCTGACTCAGCTCCCACCAGCGGTGGTGCTGGAAGGCGTCTCTGAGTACACAGACAGAGGCGCTGCTGTCCCTACATCAGCTTCTGTGTCTAACTGGCGTGCTGATTTTTTTTGAGATGCATAGATTTTTAAAGCATTATAGCACTCATAGCTCTGTACATAGGGCACGTATCTCATATAAGGGAGTCTTCAAAAGTTACCTAGTTAGGAGGTTTTGTTCTTTAAAAGACTGGAAAGCAGCCATCTGTATTCCAGTAGCACTTACTCATATTCATATTCATATTCATATTCACATTACTAAACATCAGTGAAGACAAAAATGAGTTTTAAAGACAGAGTGACTAATTTGAGTTGTCCAGTTTTTAAAAAGAGAGATGGATTTGGAGTTTACAATACAGGAGAAGTTAAAAGTATCACTTTGCTTGAATTATGCCACATTGAAGTATTTTGTAATGTGCACAGTCTACATTTTTTCCTTTTCCTTCCTTAATTGAGGACATGATTTCAATGACTTGGACTTTTTTTAAAGGCATCTCGAAAGCCCGGCTTCTCGCTATCTGTGGGGAAAATATGTGATTTCATCATAGGAGACCTTTCTGTTTACTGATCACATCTTACTATAAGTGCCTTTGTGAATTTATCTACATTTTTCCCACTTTTGTTTGGCGTTTTCTTCTTTTTACTGCCAGTTCTTTCTGGGAGGCGGGGGTGGTGTTCTCATCCTGCATGCCTTTTCCTTTCTGCTGACTCAGCCTTTGACCGAAAGCTAAATTTGGAAAGACTCCTGAGTGTATTTAGACTTTTTTTTTCTATTTATTATCAAAAGCAATAGTTATTAAGGGAAATTATTTATTTCTTCATGGCATACAACATATGGTTTGCTGTTTCAGGTGTTACTTTTACAAATTACCTTGTATTCTAATTTATTAAAAATACATATACTTTATTTTATAAACTCTTTTTGGGCATTTATATAATGGACACATGTCTTTGGCATATTTTTGTGATTGATGTAAAAAAGTAGGAGCCAGGTTTAGAAGTGACAATTATTTAATGGTTTTGTGCCTTTTCATGCATATGTCCCAACAGCATCTTCTAGCTATTAGAGGACAATCGGGAAAGAAAAACAGTTCCTAAACGGCATTAACCAGGTGTGACTTCTTTAACTAGATACCGTTTTCCAGAATTTCGTGATGGCGCACACACGGAAAAACTACTGTTTCCCTTACGTTTGACAGCAATCTCGGGCGGGTCTTTGACCGGAGGCTCTGGGACCAGCCCCTCCCTGGGCACTGGAGGTCCTCCCAGTGCCCAGGCCACCCGGGTCTCGCTTGACTCTTTTCCTAAATGTGGACCTCAGCTCAGAGAATCCTGCCTGAGGCTCCAAAGGCCCAGGCTGCTCAGACGCCCGACCTTCACTTACTGGCTCTTTCTTCCTGGTAGTGCTTTCATTGTCTTCCTCGCCTTCGATGGCCACCCTTCCTTCTGACCCTGGCGCTGTAGTGCACATGGCCCCTTCTGTCTCTGAACTGATTACACAGGCTTTTTTTAACACACCTCTTCTCCCTTTTAATATGTTATTCATTATATTCCTTATGTTGTTATCTTCACAGATGCTCGTAATTTATTAATTTCTACTAAAACGATAACTGACCGCTGAGTACCCAGTGGGTCCCAGGCATTGATAGATCCTTTAGATAAACTCTTTCTCTTAATCTTTACAAGCCTTTAAAATATTACCTTTTTCATTTAAAATATGAGGAAAATGGTATTTATAGAGTTTAACTAACTTCGCTAAGGTCCCCAGCTAGCAAGAGTTGGGACATGCATTGGATTCTGGTCTTCCCATGTCCGCTCTGGTTCCCGGGTGGAAGGCGTCTGCTCTCTCTGGTGTCCCCCATGATACCACACAGGCCTTGAGATAAAGTTCTTGAACTTACATTTCTCCTAAGTGAAGGTGCATGTAGGGCATTCAGTATACGCGTATGGGAAGACAACGTGTGATACAGAGTCTTAAAATGTTCTCGAAGGAGTGGGTGGTGTGGGCCTCTCACAGTACACGGGTGAATCGGGAAAACTGTTCACTGTGCATGCCACGCATTTCCATGTGTGGTTCCGTCTCCCTGGGGTTCTGCACCACTCGGACTGCTTCTCCCTCTTCCCCCAGCCTCGGTGGGGACTGAGTGGGTGGAAAGAGCCACAGGAGATGCAGATACTCGTTTTCAAGCTCAGATACTAGATATATGGGCTACATGCTGCCAAAGAGCAGCTTATCTTATGAATTAAGCACTTAGAATGTGTGAGTGACAGCTTGGAGAACATGGCACCTTTCTCACGGTGCCCCTTTTATACTCTTGGCGTGACACAGAGTCACGGTCGGCAAATCAATTGTGCCTGCCACTGATCAGAGACAAATACAACTCCTTAAAGGTGCTGGAAAATGATTTAGATAAAAGAATGGCGATTTTACTTTTGGGGGCATCTGAGCCTGTAGCAAGGTAGCTACTTTTTAAGAGTTCAGAAACGCGCGATCAGACTAATGTGCTAGATGGAGTGTGGGACAGTGACAAGGGTGTGAGTCTACCCAGTACCGGTCGGTCTGGGTTCGGATCAGATCCTTGTTCTGGAACTGACTGGTTGTATGTAAGTAACTTCAGTGCTTTCGTTTCGTCAAGTGTAAAAAATAAATAAACAAATAAGGTAATAGTATTTTGGGAGGTTTTTTAGAGGATATTTGTAAGTGACTTAGAACATGGCTGACATATAGTCAGGGGTCTCCATATTAGTTACTATATGGAAAATGACGTTTTAGAAGTAGAAAACTTGGTCAGGAACCCCCTGAAACATAACTAAAACAAAACACCCTCTGTGCCTCCTCTGAAGGAAAAGCGTTGTCGGAAACACGAGCTGACTTTGAATTGTTGTATGCATGTTATTTTGAATATGCATAATTCAGTCTAATGATATTAAACCTTTGGAGGAGATGTATTTTGACATTGAGGGAGTGGAACTGAGCAATTTCAAGAGCCCAAGCGATCTTTGATTAGGAAGCTGTGGTGCAGGCTCGCCAGGTGGCAGGCATCTCTACTGGCCTGAAACCCAGCTATTATGCAGAAGGGTCTGTTTGACTCCCGTCCGACCGAAGCTCCTTGAGTTTGGTTCTGTGTCTGCCTGCACCTTCTCTGCGACTCTCCCTGTGCCTCTTTACAGAGACAGGCTCTTTCTGAGCTCGTGCTGATGCCTGGGAATTCTTTATTTCCCTCCAGGGAGAGCCCATCACTTTCTGCGAGGAGAGCTTCGTAAAGCATCGTTCAAGTCCGATGAAACAGTTCTTGGAGACCGCAGTTAACCTCCAACTGTTCAAGCAGGTAAGAGTGGCCTCCAGCAGCCCTTCTGTAAGAGAGGATGACAGGAAAGACACAGACACGTCTCAGGCCTTTGGGTCACTTCTACATCACATCTAAACCCCGAGTCACATCTTTGATAGAATCTCAAGAAATTTCTCTTTCTTTCATAACTCTAGCGCTATCTATGGCGTGGAACTCCAAAGATATTATGTAATAATAACTTTGCTGTTAAAAAAATGCCTCATTGAAAGTGCTAAGCTGGTGGTCTCACCGAGAGAGAGGATCATGGGCAGTCAAAATGGCCATGTGATCAGTTCACAGAGAGGTGTCTTAGACTGAGGAGCTACTTTGGCATGGTAGACGCACATGGTAAACAAGCAATATTTTTTATAGGACGGGCCCAGTGTAACCTGGTTTATAAAGTCATTCATAAACGTGGAACTTTCTAAGCTTCGCAAGAATTTTTATAGCCGCACATAGAAATTCAGAAAAAAAAATCTGTAAGCATGTGGAGTCTCGATTTTGGGCTCAGAAAAGGCAACTGCCATTTCAAAGGCAGGAGCTTGACGCTGGCTTTCGGGAAGTGTAGGTGCCACGGTCTCAGTTTTCTGTTTACATAATTTAAGTCCTTACCTTCTGCTTTTCTTACGTCACATGGGACAGTTTTGAGTGTAAACTTAGCTGCATGAATTCAACACTCAGTGAAGAGCTACAGCAGCTCACCAGCTCCGCTCAGGGCCACGATGCAGAGGGGAAGGGGGTCCTCGCGCACTGTGGGTGGGCGTGCAGACTGGCGCGGCCCCTGGGCAGCAGTGTGGAGGTTCCTGCGGAAGTTAGCAGTGGATCTTGCCTTATGACCCAGTGACTTCACTTCTGGCTTTATATTTGAAGAAACCCAGAATATTAATTTGGAAGAGTATATGCCCCCCCTATGTTTATTGCTGCGTTATGTACAATAGGCAAGATCTGGAAGCAACCCACTGCCCATCATTATATATGGTGGGATATATGTGTGTGTATGTGTGTGTGTGTGTGTGTGTGTGTGTGTGTATATATATATATATATATATATATATATATATATATATATATATATACTCAGCCATAAAAAGAATGAAATGTTATCATTTGCAATGGCACGGATGGATCTAGAGGGTATCATGCTAAGTGAAATACGTCAGTCAGAAGACAAATACCTTATAATTTCACTTATATGTGGAATCTAAGAACAATATAGATGAACAAACTAGATGGAAAGCACTTGTTCAGAGAACACTTGGTACTACCATTTCAATGTGCAAATTTTTTATGGCCTGGCAGCTGCACTCTGAATAATGCACCCTAAAATCATTTACTAAAATTGCTCATAAAAGCAAAGCACTGGTAGCAGTCTTGGCTTTTCATTGGTCTTGAAATAAATAAATTTTTATATTCGTGCAAGAGAACACTATACAGCAGAACAGTGAATGAGCTGCAGCAAAACAGCGTGAATGAAATGAAAGGGACTAATCCTTGAAGAATTAATGTGATGAGTCCTTTCATGTAATGTTTAACAGCAAGAAAAATTAAATAATGTGCCATTTACGGAAACGTCTATGTGATAAAACGATGAAGAGAGAGGCACACAGGAGAATCTGGAGGGACCATGGTCTTTCCCGTGGAGAGCAAGGGGCACACAGGGTGGGTCCCTCTAAGGAAGGGAACATTCTGGTAGTTTGTTTCATTATTGTGAAGTTATTAATTATTTAAGTCATTACGATTTAAATTATTCAAGCATTGCATAAAAATCACATGTCTACACATTGCTGGAGGGGCCAGCAGCCGGCTGTGTGCTCCGTGGCAGGTGACGTCTGAACCTCTTTGAGCCCCTGTTTCTGCCTCTGTGACCTGGGTCAGCTCCAAAGGTCATGCAGCCCGCGATGGCTTCCCGCGCTCGCATTCCATGATACCGTGAAATAAACAGAACCGAGACAGATGAGAGTGGGCTCCCTCCGGGTAAACTCCTCTGCAGATAATGCACTTGGAAGGGATCCCAGAAGCAGCTCCTTACGTCCGCAGCTCTGACAGCTCCATCCTTCTTTCACTTTACGAGGATTTAAGCCTTTTTTTTTTTTAGGGCTCTTACCTGTGACCTGAATGTGGTCTGCAGATGACATCACAGCATTGTCCCTGTGCCAGTTTCTTGCCTTTGGTCATGTACCATGGTCACGCCAGATGTCAGCGTGGCGAGGGAGCGCTGGGTGAAGTTTAGTGGGCACTTTCTTCTGTATTTGCAACCTTTCTATAAATCTGAAATTATTTAAAGTTTAGCGTTTTGGATTCACCCTGTAGAGTTATTGGCTTGTTTGGCTCCTTCCTGAGTTGTAGGCTCTGTAAAGATACGGATCCCTTTTAAAGCGTTTTTGTGTCTGAATAACTAATACGTAACAGGCACTCAAGACCTTGAAACAAAGACATCCAGTAAAAGCTGCTGAGTGACTCCCCGTTCGAAGGAATCGGCGTGCAGGGGCTCTGACAATTTTGGTAGATGACGAGCTTACAAAATTGAACACAATGGAACTCATTTAGCGAAAATCCAAAAATTGAAGGAGTGGAGTGGCACAAGGTTTTAAATTGAGTGGGGTCTGTAACTTTAAACCTGGAGTCACGTCGAGACGTATTGTGTGGAGCGAGAGCCCGGGCCCTCTCTATTTTCTGCCGTGACCCACTTTCTCTGACTTAATAAGACGGTGGATAAAAGCGGCGGGTCAGAAGCCAGGCGTTTTCTCTTTTATGCTAGCTGGAGATTTTGGAAGATTTCAGAAAGCTTTTAACATAAACAATAAATTCTTATAACTTTTCTACATTTTCCTGTTAATCTTTTTAGGGAAGAAACACATAGTTGGTTATTTATGGTACGTAATTTATAGCCCAGCTCAACGCATGCATTAGTTGTGCTGAAGACCCAGCAGGGCTGGGGTGTCAGGAAACACCTGCCCTGCCACGGCCGTGAGGGAGGGGCCCCTACACCAAGCACATCTCACAACCAGAACAGAGAGGAGTGGAGTGTGGCCCAGGGGGCCTGTGGAGACTCACTGGCAGAAGGATGGGATGAACAAGGCAAGAGAGAGCGTCTCGACACAAGGATGCATTTTAGTAAGCCTCCTTGTTAACTAATTTCAGGTAGTGCCCTCAGCGGTGTTTTTCCAAGTGCAACCTCAGAGCACCTGCACCAGATTTACGGAGGAACTCCATTAAAGATGCATATCCTTCAGGCTCACCTTCCAAAGTTCTGATTCGGGAGGCCTGAACCAAATCCCAGGAACCTACATTATTAATGAAATAGCATAACAAGACACACAGTCAAGTTTCGGGAAGTCGCGTCTCAGTGTTCTTTGTCCACTCTCTCATTCGGCCGTCTAGTCGGAGTGGCCACCCTCCACTGGGCGTGCGCCTGGTGCTGGTGTACTCGGGAGAACAAAGCGGAAAGGAACATCTGCTTCTGGGGATCTTTCCTCTGTCGAGGGAGGGGGGCAGACAGTAAATTAAATAAGGTGCATAGCATGTTCACAGATAAGTGGTGAAAAAAGGAAAAAGAACGGGAGCGGGGCACTCCCCAGGGGCAGGCAGGAACTAGAGAGTCAGCGTAGATTTCAGGGAGGAGTGGCCCTGGTCCATTGTCCTGTGGGGTGACCGAGATGACAGCAGGGACAAAAAGGGCTTGGAGGGCAACTGCTGAGAAGAGATGGCCGCTTGGACTGGTCGGTAGAAGACACAACACAAACTGGCCAGATTATGGATCTGTTCTGACACCAGGGTCCCTGTATGATCTGGAAAGTGTGGTCTGAGGTGTGAGGCTCAGGGGGCCAGAGGGTTGTTCATCCCCACCGGGGGGGATGGGGAGATCATGGGGGGAAGACGGAGAGTTCAGGGTTGGACATGCTGAGTTTGAGATGTCTGCTGGACGTCCAAGTAGCATTTGGGGTCAGCAGCTGGATGAATGAGGCCAAGGAGACTTAGACTGCAGGCACATATTTGGGGGTCATCCGCACATAGCCTTTAAAGCCACCCAGCTGGAGAGCAAGGGAGACTACCAACGGCATGTGTCTAAATGCAAGTGACAGTTGGTCTGAGGACTGGAAAGTGGCAGAGGGCAACCTCAAAGGAAGCCAGGAAAGACATGTGACCGGGTGAGTAGGAGAGAACGTGGGACAGTGACTTATCTCTGCAGCCATGTAGAAAAAGAATACCAAAAAGCAAGGGACCAACACTGTCCCATGCTTGTGGCAGTTCATTACAACAAGGACTTGACATCGAGCCCTGAACTTTGTGATGTATGTGGACAGTTTCCCTGTAAAGCAGAGCATAGAGCCGGACCGAACCAAAGGAGTAGGTGGGTCAGAAGGAGAAGGGCGTGTTTGTGGGCCCTGGAGAAGGAAGACACACTCAGCAGGAAGGAGGCAGGTGGTCAGAGGGGTCGGTCTTTGGGATGAGCCCAGGTACTAGGAGGGAAGGTGGAATCTCTGGGAGGGGCCATGGAGGGGACTGAGAGCGAAGTACTTAGAGCTGGCGGACCTGGCTTATTCGTTGCTTCAGCTGTCATCTCTGGTGAAGCGAGGTCAAGGAGCTGAGAGGGAGGGGGAAGGTGGCCGCACCTTGCAGGAGAGAGAAGACAGAAAGCAGGTGGGAGATGAATGGGCTGGGGAAGTACCGGGATGGTGCAGGCCCCTCAGGGCACCCGAGGGGGCGTGGGCAGCATGGTGGGCGGGGCTCCTCTGGACACCTGGGCGTGTGTGGCCCCCTGAGCACCTGCTGCTCCCGCCATCCTGTGTGGTCGGTGCCGGGGTCCCTTTCCTGGACCCCTTCTGCCTCAAACCACGGGGCTTCCTCCGTCCCTCCCTGCTGAGCATGTCTGAGCCAGAGTGTCCCTGCCATGATGTCCCCGCAGGCCGACCTCGCTACTTAAACATGAACGCTGCCCGCCCCCGCCTCCCTCATGTGATTCCCCCACCTTCCTGCACCGACCGCCCCCTCGGGCACTAAATAACTGGGGTCTTTGCTTGTGTCCTGCCGGCGCACCCCCAGCCCCTTGCCCCGGCTGCTGGAGCATCGCGAGGGATTGAGTTTTCGTCTGTTTCATTCATTTTTGTGTTTAGTAATCTAGAAAAGTGCCCAGTGTATAGTAAACATTCAATTAAATATTTATCGAATGATCGAATTAGTTAATTCTTTGGTCCCCTGGTCGTGACATTCAACAGACTCAATTCCAGAGGCAATTATTCAATGTCTGTTGACAGGTTCTGGGAGGTACTATTGTCCTGTTCACGTTGTTCGAAATTATTAGTTCTAATAATGAATTGCACTGAATGGGCTTCTTACGCCCTTCAAAGTGTTCTTCTGTTCATTATGTCATGGTAGTCTAACAGTATGCTTAACAGTCCTGCGATTACCTAATCTTTGAAATGAAATAAAAATAACAGTATATTTCTACTCCTTCACGAGCTTCATTCTCTTGATTTAAGCTCCGTACTGACCTAGCTTATTCCCACTTGTTACAACAGCTCGTGTTTACGTACAGCCACTAACGGAACACCTTGCATTTCGCAGGTGTCTGTGAATATCTGATGACTTAATTTATTGTAACACTTTAATGTAGTTTTCAGTAACCTGTCAAGGTTTACGGAGCATTTACAAGATGAAATATTGAAATCAGACTCGCTTATTTTTCTTTCAGCCCAAAACGTTACATAGAAAGGAAAGTTTAAAGATCCCTAAGTAATTAATCTATTTTAAAAGTAAGTTTTATTTTACTGTATTTAAGGTTTTTTTTTAATTGTTAAAGATTTCTGATTCATGTGAAACGTGTTTTTCTCTAGTTCTCCAGACTTTAATTTTATTAGATTAGTTATCTTTGTGTCCAAGAAGGGTTGTTGATACGAGATACTTTTTGCAGCGGGTGATGTCCCCCCCAGGCTGCAAAGGCAGGTGGGCGTGTGGTTGTGTTACTATGTCACTCCCGGGACCTTGGTGCTGGGGTGCTGGGCCTGAGGTTAGTGCACAGAAGGGCGCACGGTCCCCTTGCTGAGCTGGGCAAAGAATGGCTCCCTCGCCCTCTGTGCCCAGAACAATCTTTTTTGAGCTTTTTAAAAGAATGAAACATTTAATTATTGCCACGCTCAGAGTTTTGATTGGTTGGTTGCAATGAAATATTTATGTAACATGCATCCAGACCACTGACGTCATCAGGACCCCGATGAACAGCATGACTTGGGGGTGTTTACATTAAATGCTTTGACTACACTGACTGGTGAAGAAGTAAAGAGCGGAAGGAAGCTTATGATTTGTCTCCTCAGGAAAAAGATGTTTCTATTGGTCTCCTGGCCGTGGATTCAAGTTAACCTGCGAATCCAATCAGAACAGATTCTTCATTGTTTTGTAAAGTTTCTCCTTTATGTTTTATTGCATGATTAAAATACTTATTTTATGCTTCATTGTGTTTTCAACACTGAAGTGATGAATATTCTTTTTCATTGAACAAAATTGCCGACCGAGGTGCATTTAAAACAACCGGTAATGTCTTGACATTGACTCAATTTCCTATTGAGATGGTTGCTTGAAAACGCTTCGGAAAACCCGAGGGACATCAATATTAGCCAGAGTGCGCAGGAAGCGGTTTTGCCCCTTAACCATATGTCTCCCGTGACCTGTCACCCCACCGTTGGATCGCATCACCAGATTGACAAAATCCAGTTCTTCCCAGTGTCGACAATATAAGGGAGCAACGTTACTGACCTTGAGAATTATGTATATGCTGATGTAAACCCATTTTATTAGTTAGAAATTTATAATGACACTCTTGATTCCATGCTATGGAATTATGCCTATGAATATTTTTGAGATTTCCAGTTATTTATGTTTTGGTGTGATTATTTTGAGTTTTAGTTTCAGGTTTTAACCTTCCCTTTTGAAATGCAGAGCAAACTGGCGATTTATGTAGAAACCCTCATCTTAAGGCACCGTCGGATTCCTTTAAAAACCAGCTGCAGTCTAATTTTCTGTCACATCGGTGCCACTTTTACTGTTATTGGCAGTGCTATTTGTCATTACTCGTCACGCCAAACCCACCCTTCCAAAACTCATGTCTCCCAGTCACGCAAGAGCCGTGTTAACGGAATGACGTGGGTCACTGGTCATGAGGTTACAGGTTCAGGCACACTGTAAAGTCGAAGCTTTTCCAACAGATAGTATTTTTTAGTTCAGAGTTATTTCTGTGCAACAGCAGCTGGACGTGTTCTTATCGTTTTTTTGCTTACTCTGAAATGCCCGCAGGGCATCCGACCCACCGCCCGCGGGCCACATGTGGCCCAGGGTGGCCGTGAATGCGTCCCAACCCAAAATCGTACATGTACTTAAAACATGATGAGATTTTTTTGTGTGATTACGTGTCGCAGTGCATTTAACGTGTGGCCCAAGACAACTCTTCCTCTCCCCGTGTGGCCAAAAGTTTGGAAACCCCCTGCTCAGTTATTAGAGTGATGTGTGGCTGTGAACCAATTCCACTTGGGGGGGAAAAGCTGTTGTTGAGTCAAAAATAGAAAAAGGAGTGGAGAGAACTGCCCCCTTCCGCGTTCCTCTCCCTGACACCCCTTCTCGGCTCTCCCCGAGCGCCCATATCCGTGCGTGTGTACATATAATACTTTGTGTGTGTGTGTGTGTGCATGGAACCCTCCCTCGCCTTTAAAAGCAAACATTTTCACTAAGTATGTGTGTCGATAAGTGTGTCTGGTTGTCCCTGGCGGGATTGTTTGCAAAGTCCCTGATAACGTGTGGCAGTTAACCAGGTGATTGATTGGCGCTGGCTCGCTTCACTAGTTGAGCAACCAGAGTGGTTACTCATCCTCAGAAACGCACCATCAGTAAATAGTTGGGGATTTATCTCTTCTTAGACCCGCATGGTTCCACTCCGAGCAAAATGGATGGATTATTTCCAGTAAACACAAAAATGAAAACCTTTTAAAAAGTCCTGTAGTCCTAATCTTTGAAAGCGAATTAAGTCCTTTAAAAGGATGTCTCGGTTTGTTCCAATTGTCAGGAATGTATTACTTTAAATTTATCATCCTGCCTCACCTTATTTTTTTTTTTTCCAAATGATACTCAGCCCATCAAGTCAGATCACTTTAGTGTGATTTATAGCTAAGTTGAAAATGCGCACAAGTCAAATTTCACAAGCGTTTTAAACTGCTGTACTTACAAATTAACCACTCATTCTACGGAAGAACAACGCCAACGTGAGAAGCTGCTACCTTTGATCGAAGGTAGAGTGAAATGAATAATTCCACCCATTGTAACTATTCAACTGTAACCCCTTAGCCATGTCAGGGCATGCCTGTGTGGCAGCCCCATTTGCCCGCGGCAGCGGGCGCTGGGCTGGGCGTGGACGGGGGGCACGCCTCCACTCGGGAAGCTCAGCATTTGGTCCCAATGGAAATGGTGGCAGCGGGGACTGCAGACTTTATTGTTAACATCCATGCCGTGCCTCCAGGGAGGGCACTGCATGTTACTGTAGTTGATGCTCACCAAACCCCGTGAGGTGTGCCTTACCACTCACACTTCGCAGCTGGTCTCCCATGACCCCGAAGCCAGTGGGTCGCGGAGCTGGGGCACAGGCCTGTCCTGCTCCAGTCTCTCCACGGCCGTGGTCATCGTTCTGTCAGAAACTTCCTATGTGCTGAGCACAGTGAGGACGCAACAATGGACAAGCTATGCTGCCTGCCCCCCAAAGAGTCCTGGTTTTTCTGAGAGTAACTCATACTAAAAAAAACCAACCAACCAACCCATGACTACATCCTCTTAAGCTACATCTGTTTAAACTAGTCTTACCACATATGTGGTCAGTCATTCTATGGTAATAAAAAGACAGCTAAGCCATATCTGATCAGGAATGTGTTGATTTATTTGCCATTTTTTTTCTCCATTTTGGTCTGCAGGAGATTTTTGTCTCGGTGCTGCCTGGGGGACCCTGGGTCAGCCATCCAATGCCTCTCCATTAGCCATTTAAGTTGAAGGCTCGGGCAGAGTATGAGGGTTATTTTTTAACAAGTCAAGCCACTTTATTTTAATTTGGGTAACATTTAAATTTCTGGGGTGAAATATTCATTCCAGAATGAAAACGGACATGTTATGTTCATCCCAAAATCTTCAAGCCCACCATTCAAACATCTCTTACATGTTTCCTGTGTTGCTCTCCGCCTCTTATGTAAGAGGATGCCTTAGAGGTACTTCACCTTCACCTTCCTTCTGAATGGAGAACCTCAAAACACTACGGGGTTGTCCACAGTCCGGGGGATACAAATGTGAGACGCCTCAGATCAAGGACATGAAGGGTCCCCAAGTCCCGGTGATATACATGGATGTAAACTATATGATCGGTCAGCAAAATAATCACCTAGCCATGATTTTCAAAATGCAGTATTACCCTCCCCCCCGGATTCTGCTTACTTCCATTTTTAAGTACAAATTTAATCTCATGAAATCAATGGCAATGAACCTGTTTGGCGCTTTTATATTTCAGTTCATCGATGGTCGACTGGCAAAGCTAAATTCCGGAAGGGGTTTCTCCGACGTCTTTGAAGAAGAGATCACTGCCGGGGGCTTCTGTGGAGGTAAAGCTGGCTGCCAGCGTGACTTTCCGTTTTTCAGAGAGCGGTTGTGTTGATTCTTGCACTTGTGCCCGCTGTAAGCTGTTTCATGAGGGACTACTTTCTCCTAAACCTATAGTGTCTTAGAGACGTGTTTTCGTCTTACCGGAGCTGCTAATGGACTTTGCCCGTTTTCATCACTCAGGGCTTTCACGTGGCCTCCTGGGATAATCTCTAACTATCCCTGGACACGGCAGCCACAGAAACATGAAGTTGCTGTCTCCCTGCCCCTCCTCCTGACTCATGCTCCCTGCTGGCAGATCCCAGTGGTGGCTGCTGCTGGGGGGCTGAGGAGAGGGGGGGTCATGGAGACAGGAGATGGTGATTTTATCCAAAAAGGCAGCTTTGAATGCACCTTGGCTTCTGCATTGTTAAGTGAGTGGGCTTGGCAGAAGCCCTTCCTTTTTTGCTCTGAGGGCTGCGGCAGCATCAGGAAAAGACTGTTCAGTTTCCCATCCCTCAGGCAAAGCTCTCCTGGAAGCGACCAGGAGTCCAGTTGTTTTGTGCATATGATACCCTGTTTTTACTCAACATCATTAACTTTGATGTGGTTAAGCAATTGCATTGTTGGAAATGCAAGTATGAAAACCATATCCTCATGGTCCAGGCAACTAATGACTCAGGACCTGATGCTTGGTAGGGTTGTCCCCGTCCCCGCACTGCCAGAAAACTGTGCTTGAGCCCTTGAGCTGTCTGTTCCTTCCGCCAGTATTTGCTATTTTTTTTGTGCACAAAGCATTGTTCCCGATAAAGGGCAAACTAACCACAAAAAACCCTGGCGTGCTCATTTTCACCTGGTGTAATAGTCATTTTTCTACTATCTGTGCATTTGATTTGGGGAAAAAAAAATCCTGTAGTCTCTGTATGAGTAAACGGCTGCTGGAATTGAGAAATAAAATGTGAAAAGACAAATGTTACTCATCTACAGATTTCCTAAAATGTCATTTTATTCTTAAATAAGATTGATTTTTGCACCATGGAAATACAAAAGCCGTTGAGGTAATGTGTTCGTTGAAAGAGTCACAGTGGCCCGAGCATGCTGACCTTGGCCTGGTGGAGGCGCAGCGCTTCACTGAAGGAATCCAGGCCAGGGAAAGACCGAGTTGACTCAGCAGGTGCCCAGCGTGGAGTTATCCACCTCTCTGCTGCTCATGGGTAAAAGTTTAGCTTCAATGGAACTTTTGTGTTAAAAATAAGGATTTTTTACTTTTCACCGCAGACAGACAAAACGTTGTCAGCTCATGGACAAGTTGCTCGAGGTGCCGATTGGGTATTTACATAACTGCTGTCTCATTAGCTTTAGGACCCGTGGGGCCAGTGTCTCCCGCAGAATTGAAGATGACATCCTGTGACAGTAATGGGGTGGTACTATGATCCTTTTGTGTGGCTCAATTCTGTCATCCTAACCGTGGGTCCAGATGCCTCTGTGATAGAGTGACGGGGGTTGGGAGGGTGGCTTTTCTGGAAATTGGGGGAGTCACTACATTCTTCACACTGGGTCTTATTTTTTAAAAAGGATAGGAGAATATTGGTCACCAGTCAGCATGTGACTCAGAGTCCTCATTGCTGGTACAACTTAATGCCATCTGCTGTTTATTCTTTCTGAAAACGGAAAACTTTCGAAATTCTTATCTTAATTTGGAGCTGGTAGTGATCCAACATGGCTCACCAAGCATTAGCTCTGACAGATACAACAAGGGAGTACATTAAGAAATTATGTCTGGCTAGCGAGTGTTACTTTCTAATTACAATAGTACACATTATTTTCTCAGATATATATATATATATGACACTTGGAAGAAAATAAGACAAAATTTATAAGAATTTGAAATAAGATAGGTAATGTAATAAAAATTGATAAGGTATTTACAAATGAAGATACAGATATAGTTCCAAAAACAGTTTCCAGAGGTCAGCTCCTGCCGTCTGCCATCTGCATGACGTTGTGAGACAGAAGGTGCACCTCTGTGTCACCGTAGTGCACCATCCTTCCCAGAAGTAACTTGTCACAACTTGGCCCATTCTTCATGGTCACAGTGATGATGATAATGACTGTTCATACCGACTGGATGTTGATATGGGGCAGAAGCACCTGGAAGAGCTCCACAAGTTGAATCTCATTTAACCCTCGCTGCATCTTGCCCTGCAAGGTACTGGATCGCTGTCCTTGGTACCGCGTGCTCCTCGCAGTTACTCACTCAAGGTCACGCATGGTGGTGCCAGTGTCCGAACTGAGGTATCCGCTTAGCCTCAAAGTGCTGGCATTAATGGCTCTAATGATGGCTTTCTTATGGTGACAGATCTTCGTTAAAAAGCATTCCCCATGAGCAACAGCAGCGCCCAAGCCTTCGCCATGCCGGCTGGATGAAAGTACAATTCCTGTCTCTCTGGAATATCTGTTGGAGGTTTTTCTTATACATAAAGCCCTCAGAAAGGTCACTACAGGAGAAACCACCATCCACTAAGGCAGAAGAAAAACTGATGTCCCTTTAAGTGAAAATAATTAGGAATGTTCAGAAAAGTGTCTCTGGTGTCCCCTCTCTCTGTCACTGTGGTGGCAGTTTGTAAACTACTGTGCTTGTTTCTAATTTCCCTGTTACGGTCACATGGATGTGACCATGGGGAAGCTTCCTGACTCTCATGGGTCTGATGAAAATGCACCGTGCAGGACAGTCACATGACACCCATCTAAACTCATGCTTGGGCTAGAACTACGGTTACTGGCGTGGCGGCTGCTCGTGGGTTTCCCGAATCGGTCTGCTGCCCTGTGCGTCCCCGTGGTCAGGACTGTTAAGTTAAGGAAATCCATGTTCCCCCTGATTCCTTCCATGGGACCCTTGCGGAGTGTTTCACCTTAGCAGGAAATGTACAAAGGGAAGGGCAGCCACAGAGGTGGGAAGGTCATAGACAAGGTCGAGTAGAACAGGGTGCATTAGACACAAATGTCGGTCTGTGCCGAAGTGCTGGAAGAGTGAGTAGGTGAGAACCTTTTCTCTGCAATTTTTAAAAACTTTTAACATACAGCTAGTCCTGAAACCCACTTCCAATGATCTAAACTTTAAAAAGGAGAAACGTTTCCCGACCGACATTCCACGGTGGTGGGCGGCTGCTCTCCACGGATGCCATTTGTTTCTTCATTGGTTCTCTCATGTGAACTGTTGCTCATTTAATTTTTGTTCTTTTTTACTGGCCGAGGTTGTGGAGGGATTTGAAGTGTGGCCGCTAGTCATCAGTTTCGGTGTCCTGTTTTTGAGCACTTTAGACTAACGTACATTTTTTTGGATAAGTAACTACAAATTACTGGAATTCAGACAAATACATTTGAAGAGAAAGTCTTTGTGCAGATGAGAGCATATTATGTCCTTAGGAATGAGAACCTGACTTCTTGGATTAACAAGAACAATGTTACGAATTTTGTCAATGATGTTTTTATTCCCATAATCCTGTCACATTAACAGAAGGATTTTCTTTTCTTTTTTTTTTTTCTGGCATTCAAATTCATTTTTAAGAGAAAAACAATCTTAAAAAACATTTTCAAAGAATAATGTACTTGTCCCGTAAATTGTGTGCCAACAGGAGCCTTCAATCTTAAACGCACTAAATTTAAAAAGATGAGGACCCTTTAAACCTTTTTTTAAACAGGAATCCACCTAAATTATACCACATGTTTTCCTATGTCTGAGGCCGTCTATTTAGGGACTTCCTGTTTGCCCCCGGAACCGTGTCATTCCGGGTCCTCCGGAGGCCTCCACTGGAGCAGCCGGCTTTCCTTTCAGTGCACCTGCTCTGCCAGGACGCAGAGGAACGCTCTCTGTAACGTCCGTGCCAGCCGGTTCACTCAGCAGTCTGCAGAGGTAGTGTTTCAGAGCAGAAGGACTGTCTTCGTATCTTTGGGACCTTGGGCCAATCAGGGATGGCCTCTGAACCTCAGTTTTCCTACTCAGCGAGGTATTTGTAATAATCACCGGCATTTGTGGGGTGTCTGCGACCTGGCAGGTGCCACACTGAACGCTGTCGCTGCCAGGGCAAGGGCATGTCCCAAATCACAGTTCCCCAGGACAGAGTGAACCCAATTCCCAGATCCGCTGACACCAAAGCCAGTCCTCTCTCCTGGGGTGACGCTGACCCTGGTTTTACTGATTTTAGTCGAAAAGTACAACTTAAATAATGTAATGTAGATTTAAAAAAGAGAGAGAGAGGGAGAGAAGGAGATCTGTTTTAGGGACTCTGTGTCCTGGACAGGATCTACCTGGGAGTTTGTTTTTTTAACCATTTAGACAACCAAGAAGGCAGATGAAATCTAACCGAAGTCAGTGGATTCAGAACATTGCTTCAGGTTATGTGATGCCATCTTTTTTTTCTTTTCTTCTGATGTCATCTTACTGACTAAAACGTTATATTTGGAGCGGAATACGGTCACTGGTTGCATTAGAACTGGGTTTGTTCATTCTGAGCTTTCTAGTAACCATGACGCCCTCAGCCCAGAAGCTGCCTTTGCTCCGCTTTTTGGGGTAATATCTTTCACATTTGGATTTCCAACTGGAGAATGTTTTCAAACGATGGCTGTGGTCTGATTGCATTGAAATCAGGTTTGCTGCCAATTCATGTTAATATGGAACAGCCGCAGAAAACCTTCTCTTTTTGTCATCAAGGTTGTTTGCTGTTCCTAAATTCCCTTGTAGTTTTTTCTTTCCCTGTTCACTTGAAACATTGTTTTGAACTGAGCCTGAGTGAGTGAAAGAAGTAGAACTTCTACAAAACAGTGTGGACAGAAAACACTGAAAAATCAGTTTACAAGATGTGGGAATTCTGGCTTTCAGAAGAGAGGTCGTATCTTCCCCTCTGAAGCTGACACTGAAATCGAAAGCAGGTAGATCACTGTCATATGTCAGCTTCCCCTGCGGGACGGAAGAAGGGTCCCTGCTGACACCTGGTCGTTGCTGCATCCTGAGAATCAGGAGAATTTATCATTCTCACGACACGCCGTTGCTCCTTTCTCAGCGGTGCCGACACATGCACTTGGCTCACTAAAGTCCCGGAAATACCGGTTCTCGATGAGTGGGTTTGTGGATTTCATTCTCGACCACTTGTTCCTGATGTTTATTTTATGTTTTCCAGGGAGCCCGAGGTCCTACCAGCACTGGGTGCACACGGTCAAGGTAACAACAGCGTTTTCCAGTTTCTTCTTCCCGCACCCTTCTGTCTGGGGGTTTTGTTCAGCAAAAGTGTGCTATTTATTGGCAATGTTTTAAATGCTTGTGTATTTTCTCACATTTAAAGATTTTTGTCTTATGCTTCTAGTTTGTATGGTCTTAAAACGGCAAACTTCTGTCTCGAAATAAGTGGCGTGTTTTGAAAAGCAAGATTTCCCTGCTGCCTTGTATAATATTCCAAAACAAGGAATCAGGTGGAACAGAACCGTCTGATGGGAGTTTTATCATTTCTGGTGATGTTTTTGCTAATAAGATTTTTTTAAGCATAGAACTCTCTCCCACAAATTAGGATGTCCTTGCCTGACATTGAAACAGTCGATAGGCAGTTGTATTTTTTTTTAATGAAGCTTCAGATAGATTCCTATTACTGGTCATGTGCCCAGGTCTGCCCAAACTGAGGTCAAGTGATTTTTAAATGATGTATTAAGCCAACCAAAAAAAAAAAAATAGAGTAGAATGTTTACATTTTGTGTGAAACTGCCACAGTGTATAAAAGCTTGGAAAGACTACACGTGAAATAACTTTTGTGGGTCTTTGTTTGACGTGTGGCCAGCGTTCTCTGTCTGCACTGTTAGTAGCTCTCTGTCTTCAGGGTGGCCTGGCCGGCACATCTAGAAACTGGTGTCTGTGCTTCCTTTGCAGAAAGGTGGTGCCCTGTTCAACTCGGCAGTGACCAGAGCGACTCCCGCCGTCCGGACGGCGTATAAGTTTGTGAGTTTTCGTTGGATGTTTAAAAATCCTGTGATAAAATGTGACTACATCTTCCTGGCTCCCAGACATGGAAGTCGGTCTAGAATGTTTTCTTTTTTTCTTTCCCAGACAGTTAGTGGAGATAGGGCTAGGGTCAGGGTCAGGGTCAGGGTTAGGGTCAGGCTTACGAAGACGTTTTTCACTGTCACAATGAGAGAGCACGTCGCTGCGGCGTGAAAAATCAAACTAATGTGGAATCACGTCGCTCATATTTTTATTCGAGGCTCTTAGAAGGGCCGTGCAGCCGGGAACCCTTCGTGGCATGCCTTGACCAGACGTTCACAGTTTTTCTTCACGCTGAGAGAAGTTCCATTGTATTATTTTGCTAAATACATGTTTTTCCCCTTCGGTTCACTCATCTCACCCATGCAAGCACAGAGGTAAAACCTCATTTGTCATTAAATTACCACCCTCCTCCGGAGTGAGGCGTTTCATTCTGAGCAGTAGAAACAGTGACGGGTCGTGTCCCCAACCAGGAACTGTTCCCCCTGCTCCCTTGTGCATCTGTTTCCCATGCCGATGGGGACCACACGGCAAAGCCGAGCCGATGCCCGTGCTGGCTCGCAGTTCTAACGGCGATGGCAGAGTGAGCACACGTTTGATCTGGACAGCAGGTTTTCTGAGTCACCCTTCTTTGGACGTCTTTGCATTTTACATGATTAGCCCAAGCCATGTGCAGGTGCTTCTTGTAGAGAACACATGTAACAGAGAGTGACCACTGGGTAAATTGGAAAGGATGGAGAGACCTGAACCCCGTCGCCCAGAGCGGCTGGAAGAGGCCAGTGCAGGAAGCGAGGCGGCAGACCCTTAAAAGAACCAGCACCAGTGAACAGAACTATTGCCGACACACAGTCCAAAGGGGTAAAAATTCAAGGAGATGGGAAAAGGAATATTTTTTTTTTTGGTGATTACTCATTTTTACCTAACAGATGTGTAGGAATTAACATAGGACTCTAAAAGTAGATTCTGTGGCTTGACCCATAAAATAATGAACGTGGAAATGCTTTCTTGATTCTAAAGAACCACGGAATTATAATTTAGTGTTGTCTGGCTTTTTAGGTTCTTCCTTGCCGTGTGTGACATGCTTTCGTTTTGCCTCATTTACATTAAATAATTTCATTCAGTTGAAGACATTTCTTCAGCAGTTACTGCATGCCGGACACTCGGCTGGGCTCTGCAGATATCGCCAGTGTTGAAAAGGGAAATTCAACTGAGTGAAGTTAAAGATCAAGTTGAATTTTTTCAAACCAACTCATGCATCGAGCAGCATCCCATCTAGCCAATAGGAAGGATCTCTGGAGGCAAAACAGGCTGCATGTTAGCCTGTGTGGGTGTTTGTGTGCAAATAGAGGCTGTATTTTCGCCAGCTGCTTTGGGTGTAATGGTAACGGGGGATGGAGTCCCTAGAAATACAGTTCAGAGTGTAATTCGTTCTTTTCCTGCATAGCATGAATAGTTAACAGTTTTGACCCGGTGAGGTCGCATGTCCTTGCCGTGTCAGCAGTGAGAGAAGCATGCTGAGCCCGACGCTTGTGTTCTGGTTCCCTAGGCAAAAAGCCACGCGAAGCAGGGCATCAGGGAGGTGAAGAGCAAGCTGAAGCACAAGGTAAGGTGCACCCCGTCCCGCCCGGCCTGCATCGTGCTCACGTCGGGGGGAGGCGTGCACTTCACAGGTCCCAGGAGAGGGGCGTTTTTAGTGCCTTCAGGAACAGGCATAGGCCTGTGTTCTGGGAACGTGTTTTCCATGCCAAGCCCTCTGGCAACTCTGCCGTTCTATGCACACCCACCGAGCAATCTCTGGTCCGCGTGGTTCCTCACAGACCGACTGAGACCCTCAAAGGTGCTTCACAGGCAGCACGTCCCCACCAGGTTGCTCACCTTGGTATCTCTATTGAAAGTCCTGCTTCAAGCTGATACGTGTTTTTTTTTTTTTAAAGATGGTTTTTGGTGCAGAATTAAGCTGTAAAGGCCATCATGTGGTTGTACGGGATCTTTCCAATTGGAGCTGCTTTAAGCATGTTTTTATTTATTTTTTTATTTTTTTAATTTTTTTATCCTCACCTTAGGACATGCTTATTGATTTTAGAGAGAGGGGAAGGGAGGAAGAGAGAGAGGAAGAGATATCAGTGTGGGACCAAACATCGATCACTTGCCTGTCATGCCCTAACCAGGGACCAAACCTGGAACCTCGGCACCTGAGCACGTGCCCTGACTGGGACTCAAACCCACGGCCTTTCAGTTGTGGTGTGACATGCCAGCCAACTGAGCCACACTGGCCAGGGTTAAACTAAGCAGGTTTTCCATTTGTAAACATTTGTGTTTGAGGGCGTGTGTTTGAATCTATGAGTATTGCATGTATATGAATATTTATGTGTTTGATTCGATTACATTACATCTGGGCGATTCTGATCAGTTGTTATGTTTTGAAATTTTACCTTTAGAGAAAAAATACTACTGGAAACTTTCATTGTAGTGATAGAGAGTAAATGGTCTTCATATGAATTTTACTTAAGTTATTCAAAATAGAGATTCTTTTGGAAATGATTAATTCATAACATAGAAGAATGTGGGAAAGCCTATTTTTCTAAGTAGGTTCTTTACGCTTCCACCTGATGCGCTGTTTTGTTATTTCCATCCGTATCGGACACTGTGCCGAGTAATTAAAGAACCTCAGTGACCATCCGAGCAGGACTTTAAAGTGGGTGCTTGCATGTTCCCTCGCGTGCAGGAAAGTGAGGACGGTTACGGGAACTGCTCCGGCTGCGTCCAGTACACGCCAGTTTACACCCTGCACGGCGAGAGGGCGGCAAACCCAGAGAAGCGCAGGCTCACGCAGGTAAAGCTCTTCACCCTCATGCCTCCAGCTCCAAACTCCTGTAATCCCAGTGGACTCTCCGGGAACAGCCACGGCCCCGTTCCTGTCCTACCACATTATAAGCAAGCCTGCCGTCACGGTGGAGGAGAGGAGTGGGTCACCCCTGGGCAGGCCTCAGGGCTGGGGACCCGATGTCCAGGCAGCAGGCCCCTGGGCCTCCTGATGTCCTCACAGGGCCCACAGTCCCATCAGCGAGGGACAGTTCATCGTGGGGTCACTGACACAGATAAACTGAGACTCACACTTCGACCGTTAAAATAATCTGTAGACATTAGAATACAGTGTTATAAATATCTGTTTTGTTCCATAGATAGAGACTTTATTTGCTATGAATATTTAAAAACTCTGCTTATATGCTGATGCTTCTTAAAATACTGTCCTAAAGTAGGAAAGTGCTCACGGCCACAGCTCCATGTGTCTGACTGGGCACCGTGAGGGCGTGTCTGAAGGCTGTGTTTGCCGTGGGGAATGGATTTTTATGTGAAGAAAACATGTCCTTTTGCACCTGACCCTCTAAGTGTCATAATATTAAGGTCTGAACACACTACGATCTTTAATGAAATATGTAAGCGTTTCTAGGGATGGCTAGATGTAGTTAAAGGCAGAATCTAGATGTCAGTAAGTACATTGGAGATGCTAAGGTTTATTTATTCATTTATAGCCTACCTTTTTGCCAAAATAGGCACCTTATAAAGAATCATAGAATAAAAGATTAAAATTTATATCAAGGCAGAGAGAAAAGAAGGGTAGTAAGAAGCTAAGACCCATTCCCCTGATTCATGGCCACAAAGGAGAGCCCATGCCCATGAATCATAGAGCACAAGACTTTTTAAAAAAGTTGCTCAGCAGGTGCACAGCCACTGCAGGAAATGGGTGGGGACTGGGGGTCCACAGACGAAGTCAGGGTCCCCTGGGGAGGGTACCTGGTGGGGGCGGGGTCACTCTCCAGGAGAGAGAGGTTGCCTCTCTTCACGTGGTCTTTTCGCTGCTCTCTGCGATGCGCAGCCTTCGTTCCTAGCCGTCGTCTGTGCTTTCACGTGATGCTTGAACTGCTTTTGAAAAATTTAAAAGGCTACCAGCCGCACTGCCTTAGACTGCACGCTTCCTTCTGGGAAGCTCCCTGAGCTCCAGTGGCTTCAGGTCCTCACGTCAGCACTGGCTGGCCGGGGCGGGAGAGGACTGCTCTCTGCCCTCCCTCCGCTGGGATACCCCAGTGACTGGATTCTCCAAAAAGACTGGCCACGTGGTCATGTCCGTTACCGGAAGGCGAGATTCCGTAGGGACCTGCTGGGTTTGGTAATCCAGATAATTTTTCATGTTGCTGCCACTACTTTCCAAGCCTCAGTCTTTGTAGGGTTGAAATAAGGCCCGAGTTCACGGGAGCGGCCTGGGGACACAAAAGGAGGGGCTGTTCCTGCAGGAACAGTGAAGCCGTGGGGGGATGGGGCGTGTGCCCATTTCATGATTAATTGAGAATCCCCAGTCGTCCACCAGTGCAGGCACTACCATCCCCACTGGTCCGACTTCGAGGCAGGGAAGCGGAGGGGCTCAGGCACGTGCCCACGTTCCTGCAGGTAATGAGACAGTGGGGTTTGGACAGAGGGCAGACTGTGTCAGGAACTCGGGAACGTGTGTTCCTCTCTGGTCTTGGCCTTGGGCGTGGCCCAGAGGGGCAATTAGAGACAAGGGTGTGGAGTTCACAGCCAGACTGACTGGACTGTGAAAAAGGTCCTGGCATTGAGCACTGAGCAAAGCACAACATTCCTGAACCTTCCCTTCGGCCCGTGTAAGCTGGTGATAACGCTGCCTGTGATTCCCTGGGAAGCGGCAGGCATCGCCAATAATGCACGAGCACACGGAGAGCCTGCCACGCCCCAGCCACTCACACCTGGCAGCTCTCTAGGCACACACAGGTGCGAGCCTCAGGCTTGCAGGGCAACACGGTGCCTCACTTTCTTCTCTCTTGGCAGTTACCCCCGACTCACGGCAAACCTCTGTTCACGAAAATAATGGGGACCCCGACATTGTCTGTTTCCATTTAAGCGGGGCTGACCTTAAGATCCCAGCTTATGGTTTGGAAAGGAATATACAGCTCTCGTACCAAGAAACGTCTGGGTTGGTAAGACCCTGAGCATGTCATTTATTGTCAGTAAAACCACCGAAATGCAGAGCGTGGACTTGACTCACCCCGTGGCTCGCCCGTTTGCCCGTCCAGGTGAGAACCCGACCTCAGCAACCTCAAGAGCTCTGCATTGTCAGTTTCCAGCCAGCCTCGTGCAAATGCAGCCCTTTATTTTCATCTGTTTTTCGAAAGAAGTAAATGAGACTGTGGTCATTCATGTTCCAGGGACGCGTCTGAAAGTGAGAAAAGCAAGCTCGGCAGCCTGAGTCCTGTCGGGAAGGCCGGGCACCAAAACCCTGCGTGGCTTGCAGGCCGTGCTCCGCCACTGAGCTTATCTTTGGAATCGATTGTGAACCTCTGCTCGCCTGCAAACAGGAGCTCGTGTGCTGGCCCGCTAATTAGTATGGTTATTTCCTGTTTTGTGGATGAGGCTTAAGTAAATGTCAAGGGTACAGCCTAGAGGAGCGCCCAATTAGACTTCCCATTTGTCCATCCGGGCCCTTTTCCTCTTTGTGGAAGATGCAGCGGCCACACAGCCTAACAGGACCCCAGGGAGCACGCCCTGGGTTTTGCTGGAATCGGGGCCGGGGGGCCGGGGAGGACCCCAGGCTGCAGAGCGGCTTTAGTCTGGCCTGCCTCTCACCTTCCCTCTTCCGTTTCATGTCCGGACAAAACACTGCGGACTCCGGGAGCAACGTTCGGACTAAGTCTGTCCTCTGAAGTGGTGTTTTAAATGATTCATTGGTAGAAATCTAGTGGCATTTCCTAAGGATGAGAAGTTCCCTTAAATAATAGGTCAGATTTCTCAGTCTTAAGATACTGCTCCATTTCTAAGCACGCCAGCCATCCTCATTCTGATAATAACGTGTGTGTGCCTGCCTCTCACACACACATCACACACACACACGGCAGCCAGACTGGGGGGCTGCCGGAGCCTAGCTGGACTCCACGTCAACACTAACAGATGGATGGCCCTAAGCGAGCAAACACCGAGGCCGGTGTAGTGGCGGTGAGGGGCGAGACTGCTTTGTTGTTGATCCCGAGCAGAACCCTGGCACACAGCCCTCTTAACTCTTTCCCGTCCGGGCCAGGTCACGCTCTGCTCAGATTTATTTTCAGTGTAACCAGGCCAAATTATGCCAAAGCTGCCTGGAAAATGTGAGTGAAAGATTATTTTTCCACGCTTGGAATGTCGTCAAGGCTTTCACCCAAACACGGTGTTTACACATAGAAATGTGTTCAGTAGTCATGTTTTCTGCTAATAGCACCATGTACAATTACACTCATGGCCATTTATTCTGTTTTTAAGGATATTCACATGCAGACCAATAGCTTGAGATAGGAATAGTTATCTTTGAATGTGTGAGTAGGGAAGATGTGTACACCCTGTGAAATATCACCTACGCGGTGTTTCACTTTTTACCCATTATACGAGGTGATGTGCAAACTTCAAAGGGAACTCTGCTATCTTTCTGAGCCCTGTGTATTTATTGGTTTATGAATCATCCTGATGGATTGGTGCAAGAGAGCACAACAGCAGCGAGCTCATTTTGTCATTGACGAGCAACGTAATTTCATCGCGAAAGAATGCACTTACAAGTAGTGTGTCCTTTCTGGCACCTGAAGACTTGCAAGCCAGGCGTCTCAAAGCCACATTCTGGTCGCCTGGAGACCAACCAGAAATCCCTACGTGCAAGCGCGGTTTTAACAGTATAAGCAATCAGATGATGAACTTCGTATTTTTAAATGCTCCAGATGAAATGAACTTACTGTGACATGTGTGAGAGAAGACAAAAACTTGGACTCTCTAAATGATCCAGCTCCAAAGCATAACACGTGGGGGCGTGGCCGCACCTCCTGGTGCTTTGTCTTTAGGACGGACTCTGGGAAGAAAACGAATGTAATTAAAGATAGTGTTTCTTGCTCAGGCGACAGAACAGCCCTCAGAAAGCAGCTCACCCAGGATCTTTGGACAGACAGTCCATTGCTTAGCTTTGCTGTGTCCCATCAAGAAAGAGGTGGTGTAGTCACTGGGTTGCAGGGGGGAGTAGCCAGTCCAGCCGCTCCTTCCAACCCAGAAACAGTGTGAATCACCCAGAAAGAGTGTGAATTGCAGTGAGAAAGCTCGAGGTGAGCCGGGGGCGGGGCTGCGTGCATGGAGGAGAAGGCCCAGGTAATTGGAAAGCAGACCTCACGTAGATTGTACAAAATAATAAAAACCAGTTTAACCAAATCCTGGTAAGCAAACAAACCCATTTAAAAAATTTTTCTAGCACTTTATTTAATTTGACTCAGAACTGAGAATACTATTATTATGATCAAGCTAAAATGCTGAATTAAAGTGGTAAGGAAATCTATTGGGAAGTTATACATGATAAATATTTTTTAATGTCTTAAGTGAGTATGTTTCCATTTAAAGATGCCCACAAAAAACACTGCCTAAATGGAAACACATTTTCTCAGTCTCTGTCCGAATGTCACTCTGTCCCATGGCATATATTTAGTCTAATTTATACTGATGCCACTAATTTTTAAAATTCATCTTTTAAGCCCAGTTTCAAATATATGGTACCATACTGATAATTTTAAAGGAAGTTATTTTTTTCTTTTTCTTTTGTTGAAATAATATTAATTACCAACATGTCAAATACAATCACAGTTCAGTCTGTGCCCTGTGGGGCCCCCCCAAAACCAGTTATGGAGTACAAGGGCGCCCTCTAGTGGAAACTCCATCCTACTTCTGCCCTGGAAAGAAGATCGTTACACAAGACAAAATTCATAACGGTAACATTTAACCTTTCAGGCCAGCCTTTATCGGAAACACCGTGGAGTGCACATCGAGGCATTTATGTTGTCATGAAATTGTCCAAGGACGTTACTCTTTCAAAGAAATTATTCAAAACCACCTCCCTTCAGTAAGTGGCCGGGACTTCGATTTGAAAGTGTTTAGCTCAGCCAAATGACACTCAGCGCGTTAAAAAGATGTGATGGGAGACAGTCTTACTTACGCGAGCACGTTCAGTGTATATACTGTGAGATGTTCTTCGGTTGAAATGTACCTTTTCAGTGATACGATTTTACTCTTCAAATTTATTACCCCAAATGGCCGTGCCATTTATTACAAAGTCTTGAAACAAAAACAGAGGTGCTTAGTTTTTCCATTTAGTAAACATAATGGATGTTCCCACTCCAGACTTGACATCAGCAGTCCCGTCACTGATGCTTTTCTCGATGTTCTCTGTCTGTTTCACTCCGTGAGAGTTTTCCCCGCTACTTCTTTAATTATTTTAGGGGCTTTGGGCGACATCGCAAACAGGTCTCTATTCCAAAAGTACCCAGTGTCTCTAGACAGATTCTTACTTTCCCCCCAGACGTCCTGGGGTACCGAAATGATGGTCTTTCTTCATGTTTTGTGTATGGAGCTGCTTTTAAGGTCGGTCAGAGAGCAGTGTCAGTGTGAATGAAAAGAAAAGCCTGTCTTGTCTTTGTAAAGTCGCCGCTGCTGCCTCTTGGTCCCTGAAGACAGAGAAATTGCCAGGAGGATCGATGGCAGAGTCTTATTACAGCCGGGACTGGACCGGTGTCTCCTACACAAGGCTGCAGCGCCTGACACAGAGCAAAAGTAGTAGAACAGCGTGCGAAGTCTCGAAGCTAACCTGTGCTCCCATGCCAATTTATGCTGTTTATTTTTTTAACATTTAAGGGTAACACTGGTCTTTTCTCACAAGTCTGTTTCCTCTTTGCCTCTATGAATGTCTTTGACATTTGTAAGATATTGCTTTTGAAACCAACACGCAATTGCAATTTCTGTTAAGGTTCTTGCTATATTCAATACAGACGCTATTGAAGACTCTCTACTCACACTCCTGTGGATGGTTATTGTACAGGGGTCCGGCATAAATAGCGCCCCTTTTTTATTACATAAAAATCTTTTATTACAAAGTCATTAACATGTCATTCTGTAACGTCACAATATCCCACTCAAGCACACCGGATGGCATTTCAGGTGACATCTTCAAATTGCTGTCCATCTCGTGCAAGACCTTCGCGCATCCTACCAACCACACTCAGTGGCATTACTTCTGCTGGACCCTGTGTATTGATGGGGTAATCGGACAAATAAAATCCAGCTATGCTTATTTTCCAAATTCGATATTTTACTCATTAGTTATGCACCTTGGGCAAACACCGTGGAATCCGATTCTGTTCATCCGTGCTGACTCTCTGTGGAGAGGCTTGTCACGGCAGAATCCAGCTCCCTCACGGGCTGGAGAGAAGCTGTGGTTGTGTTTCTGAGGTTACTTAGTCTTTTGTCATTGCTAGGGAGGGAGTCGGCACTTTTCTGCCGCTTTTTTGCATTCTAAATGGAAGTGGAGTTAGAAGCAAAGTGAATTGATGGATATGCTTCTTGGTCTCAAGGACTTGGCAAGACAGGAATGTACTGAAAATGAAACACTGCCCTTCTTGGGGACAGGCATCAGGGGACCCCTGGGTGGCCCGGAGTAAAGTCAGGAGTGCTCAGCAGGAGGACGAGACCCTGCGTCCTGGGAGAATGGGCCGAGGGTCCTTGGATGGTCCTAGACCGCCTCAAACTTGTCCAACACTCATCTTCGGGATCCTTGGATCCAGTGACTCCGACAGAGCAGTTTTCAGTACCTTTGGGAAAGTGCACGCGCCTCTTGTCCCTTCGCCCTGCCGTTCGCCCTTGCTGTCGCTCTGGATCATTCTGTATCTGCCACCTGCTGTGAAAAACGAGGCTACAACTTGCCACTTTGAAAAGGTCTCAGGTTAATTCTCAGACATTTGGGGACTTGCTTATCTGATGCTGTTGAGATGACAGGAGTTCCTGACGCCCGGGTCAGAGTCCGTGCCCTGGGAGCATCGTCTAGTCCGGCCCGAGACGTTTTTCTTCTTTAAGCTTTTGGTTCCCTACTTTGTAAAACAGGGAGAAATGTTCACCAAAACTTGTTGTCAAGCAGCTATTACCTGAAATAAGGCCTATAAAACGTCCGACACACGTGCTGCCACCAGTGACTTGTGGGTACATCACCCAACTCTGTACTCTGGGTCCCGCCCACGAAAATGACGTCACGCTTTTAAAGCTCTTTCCGGATTGTGAGCCCAATGCATTTTTAAGGTATCGCCGTTATAATTCTGCATAGTAGAGCTTTTAAATTTATCTTCATACTATCTCATGCAAATCCTTTTTTTTTGTCCTAGCCGCAAAAAAGCACATGCTTTGGGGGTTCGCTGTGGACTTAGGGTCTGCAAAGTCCCACGGGGCCCTCATGAAGTGGGGGCCGTAGCGCAGAGGGTGCCCACTTTCAAAAAACTATATAGGCATCTTCATTTTATGAAGTCTAAAAATTGTATTTGCCCATTCCTCTGTGTCCTGTACTCCCCCCACCCCCTTCGGAATTCAAAGCTACCCAGCAGTTGGCCTTACTAGGGTCTGTCTGCCATCTAGCGACCCGAACGGGAACTGCGTCAGGAACCGGCTCCCGTGGGGACTCAGTCTCACCCTCCACTGTCTGTCTCATCCCGTGAAAAGGAGGGAAGCACCTAACTAATCGTAGCTAAACCAGACACCGAGTTTGGTGGTTCTGTGGCACGGGCCTTCTGCCCACATTAGAGAATAATTTTATATTGAGGGGGAGAACGGTAGCGTCCTTATTTTACTTGGCTCATTAGCCAATGAGAGAATCAGCGAGATATAAAATACAGACACCTGGGCGGTCAGGGCTACGGAAGTGTATGTGCTGACAGGTACCCAGACTGTCGGTCAGTACTGCGGACACCCTGAAGATGGCACTGACGTCTGTTAAGGCTCCCTAAACACTGGAGGTCGCGGGAAGCACTGTTACTTACAATCCCGCATCTTGTGGCCAAAAGCCATGGAAAGCTGGCTGTTGTTGAATAAGCACTCTGACCAGGAAGCAAGCAAACAGTCTTTCCCCCTTTTCCCAAACATTTATGGGAAAAGTCACATACATTTCAAGATACAGAAAGGAGAAAAGCTTTCATAACAGCAAAAGGCAAGTACAGGCGCTGCTGGGATGTCACTCAGTCTCCAGGTGTGTGGACAGCGTCACGTGATTTAACAGAACTCTGAAAAAATATTTACAGGGTTTTGTGGGGGTTTTTCCTAGAAAACAGCTTATTTTTTTCCTTGTCTCAGTGTTTTTCAGCACGTTGTCTGCTTGTAGCGGTATCTCTTCATCTGTTCCATTATCAGTCTTTTAAGAAAAGCATCTGTCCCCAAACACAGGCTCTATCCCGCCCGCCCTGGTGCCTATTCCAGGGAGTGGTAGTCAATCACTCGTGGTGGACGTGTTTACTGGCACTCAGAAACCCCCCAGCACGCGATCGTCACTGTGAAGTTTCTGTCTGGACCCAGAGCGGAGCATGTTTTTCCTGAACATGTACAATATACCGTGCATGGACCCCTACTCTGTTTATCTTCATGCTTGGGAAAATAAGAGGATCTGTACCCCTGCCCAAAATTGTCTAAAATGGTGTATGTATTTTTGTTTGTATTGGGAGTGCTGAGATGATTCTTCTCTTCCACGGTCACTTTTAGATTAGCTTCTGCCTCGTTGGGCGTGCAGGCTCCAGGTAATGCCAGGTCTGTGACTTGTGAGCCCTGATGAAGAGGTGCGGGGATGGGCTCTGTGTCCCCACCCCAAAGGACACACACACATTGTCTACGGCCTGAGCTGATTTGCTACCCATTGCCCAGAGAGCCTTCTGTTTCCAGAAGGGTGACCAGTTCTGTTTGTCTCATGTTGCATGTTCTGGGCACGGTGGGAGCTGCCCTTTATTTCCCTGGAAAGCCGTGCACCTGGGTCCCAGTCCCCTCGAAACAGGAGCACAGCGTGATTGGGTCTGTGCACACCCAAAAGCAGGGGATGCTTTCATTAAAGAGGCTGCCATTTCTCTCCCTCTTGGATGTTGGTCCCATCGATTGTAGGTCATGTGCTCCTGAACCAGGGCCTCGGTTCTTGTGTATATGCAGGCTCAGGTCCGTGGTGTGTTTTTGTTTTGCTACATCGAGGTCGAATAAATGTTGAGATCAGTCACCCTGATTCCCACCCTTCTTTCTGCCCAGCTTGTCAAGTTACTGGGTAACCTTCAAACCCCCGGAAAGCAGACTGCTCTTAAAAGTCGTCCAAATGGTCCCTGTAATTGTTATGAAAGAGACTTGCTTCACGGCACATGCCAATCCGTTGTGCTTCCTCCCCCAGGCACACTTGAAGAGGCCTCGTAAGAGCCTCGATGGCCCAGTGTATGACGACGAGGACGATGATGCGGACCGCACCAGCAAGTCAGTACTGGGTTCTGAGGCCCTCCTGAGCTGGGTGGCTTCATGCTGATGTGGTGGGTGGCAAAGGACGGTTCAGAGCATGCCCTGCCAGATCACATTCCACCCCTTGTACTCACCTGCACCCGAAGGAGGCGTGCTCCTGGGGGGTGAATCTTGAGATGGGACAGCACGCTGGGCCTGAATTCGCGTTCCTGGGTAGCAGTCCTACCCACAAAGCGTCTGCAACACGGTGAAAGGGGAATAGACACCCCCCCCTCAAGTTAGACCCCTGCCCTCCCCCTGAAGGGCAGATTCAGTCCCAGGAACAGTAATTACACAGGGCATTGAGACAAACGGAGGTGGGGTGGGAGACACTGAGGTCTCCGGTGCTGTCAGAAGGGGAAAGTTTAATACAAAGTGTTAAAAAGGAATTTCATTGCAAAACAAGGGAATCAATAACAGTGTATGTTTAACTTCTTAACAATTTTAAGGTACATGGCGATTTGACATTGTTTTTCTTTATTAAACACATCTCTGCATATATAAGGGAATGTGCATTGTTCCCTAAGATTAGTGAATAAAGGCAAGGAAACCCATACAAAAATATGGAAAGTGGCCCTGACGACAGCGAATGTCCCCAGGGTTCAGTCTCCGGTTTCTGAGGCTAACGTCCCAAGCCCGACAGACCCCCACTGCCTGAAACCCCGATCCTGCCTCCCCACTGCTTACTGCGCCGTGGACCTAGCATCTGGCTGTGCGTAAAGCGGATGGGCGCAGTCTCCAGTAGTGAGTGGCCGAGGTGTCACCAGTTACCGGTCCTTGTGTGGCTCCCCTGAAACAGCGCCTTTAACGGGAGTGGTTGAGCGCTGCGTGCGCGCGTGCAGCAGGGGCGGTCACACAGCCGCCAGCGCGCCTCTCGTGTCCCTTAGGCTGTCCTCCGAGGACGGCGAGGAAGCACCCGCCGACTTCTATGAGAGCGACGACTCCACGGAGACGGGAGCACCCACGGCCTGCTCGGGGGAGATGGACCTGCTCGGGGAGATCCTGGACACGCTGAGCACGCACAGCTCCGACCAGGGGAAGCTGGCCGCCGCCAAGAGCTTGGACTTCTTCCGGTCCCTGGACAACATCGATTACAAGGCCACGGTGAGCGCGCCCCCACCCGCGCAGTCGAGGGAGCGCGGGCGCCCCCTGGCTGCGGGCGCCCGACGTTACCATCTTAGTTTGTAGGAGTGTTTAACCTCTAGTCGGCAGGTATCAAGACTTCAAAACTGATAAAATTTAATCATCAGGAAGTATTTCTTGTAACAAAATTCCAGGTTTTTCCCCTTTTTATTTACCCAGTTCTGCTAGTGATTGCCACTAATTGGAATTCTTTTGTCAAGCAGTAACCTTTTCGGACAATCTAATTTTATAGATGTCTTCTCTGCAGAATTTTTTAGACGTGAAATGTCCCTACTTTCCTCCCAACATTTGCTTGATCTTAAAAATTTTTTATGGTACTAACGCAAGTAATTTTTCATTGTATTGAGTCAAAAGCAGACAGTGCTTTAGAGAAACTGAACCGAGCCCTTTAAAAACAGTAAAGATAGAAGTATGGTTGCCAGGGATTCCAGAATTTGGTGTTGATTATGTACTCTATCTAGTTGCCTCTTTGTTTTTTGTGGGGGTTTTTTTGGCAAGTCGTTTTTATTTTACTTTATTTCTAGCTCTGTGGAAGAGTAATTCACAAATGAAAATTGTGTCTATTTACTGGATGCATTTTACCTTGTGACGTGGTGACCACAGTCAGGTGATTAGCATAGTCGTCACTGACCGTAGTTAGCATTTCCTTTTCCTTTCTTTTCTTTTTTTTTTTTCCTGAGGTCAGAGTAATTTAGATTTACCCTTTTAGTAAATTTCAAGTGGAGTGTTGTTAACCAAACCATCAGATCTCCAGAAGTGGTTCCCGTGTGTGACTGAAACCCTGTGCCCGTGGGTTGGCATCTCCCCATTTCCCCTGCCTGTACGACCGTGCAGCCCCAGTCATCCGCATCTGGCTTATTTCACTTATTCCAGGTTTATCCACGATGCCACCAGCAGCAGAATTTTCCTCTTTTTAAGGCTGGGTAATAAATAGTCCATCGTGTTTCTACGCCACACTTCCTTTGTCCACTCGGGCACTGGGGACGTTTAGGCTGCCTCTGTGGCCACGCTCTCGCGAATCTGCCGCAGTGAACGAGGGGGCGCAGCTGCATCTTCAAGGTGGAGGTTTCCTTGCCTTTGGACACACACCTAGAAGTGCAGTCTCTGCGTCAAAGGCAGTTCCATGTCTCATGTTTGGAGGACCCCCCACCCAGAGCTCTGTGGGGCTTCACAAGCACATTGCCACCCACAGGGCAGTAGGGCTCCCTTTGCGGCACAGCCCCACCAGCACTCACAAGGTAGTCTGCCTGTCCCACGTGACTGTCGCAAGGGTGAGGGAGCCACGTCGTGACATCTCATTCCTGGTAAGGAAGCCCCTGGGGCTGTCAGAATTGACTGTCAGCTCTGTGCGTGCTCTGGGAGGAACTCCCCGTCCTATCCTTGAAGATGTTACGACTGAGTTCAAGATGGAAAAAAACAACTGCTGAAGTAATGCTATAATTTTACTTAAACTTTCTGAATGTGTTGTTTCCTCTTCCAGAATAAATCCAATGCCCCGAGCGAGAACAACCTGGCTCTGCTCGACGGGGGATCCGGGGACCAGACCGAGTGGCACCTCGGGCAAGATGACAGCGCCTTGCACGGCAAACATCTCCCTCCATCCCCGAGGAAGCGCGTCTCCTCTAGCAGCGTGACAGAGTCACTGTTCATCCTGACTGAGAGCAGGGACACACCGCTCCGTGCAGCTCCTGAGAGCACGCCCGTGATGGCGGGACAGACAGCCCCCGGTGCAGAGCCGGACTGCCAGCAGGCTCCTCCCGCTGTGTCCCTGCCTGGGGAAGGGAAAGCGGAAGACACGGAAACACTAGGCCAGACCTCAGAGGACCTGCTCCTGCCCGGCCTCGGGCGGCGCCCATCCACTTCCGTCCCTTGGGAGAAAGAAGGGAAAGAAGCCAAAGAGCCAGCGGGAGGCATGGGACTGCTCCACGAAGTCGTGTCCTTGTGTCCCGTGACCTCCGCCTTCCGACGAGACTTCAACATCTCAGAAGAGAACACAAGTGGAAACCAAGCTCAAGCCAACAACGAAGAATCGGTCTCTTGCCTCCAAGCTTCTCGGGAGACACTGTCGGGTTCCATGTAATCAATCCAGTAAACCGTTATTTGTAGGGATGACAACTCTTGCTACTGTCCAAAATTACTTTTCATTTGGAGCAAGCGTGTGGACCTCGCGGGTATATTGACCCACTGATTTTTAAGTGCAAAGCCAGTTCTGCTGCGCCCTTAAATCAGGTCCCAGTCGTATGTTGGAAGCGTGTGTTGAACATGTGGATTCTCGGTATTGGTGCTGAATGCCGTTCATTTCATTTAGACTCCATGCACCCCTCTAGACCTGCAAGCATGACCAGTTGCACTAGGCTAGTCTGGCGGAGCATGAACTGATCGAGATATCAAAACTCACAGAACTACCCTTGAAACGCTGAAGCTCCTGACCCACTAACTGCCTTAATCCGAAGCCTATACTGAGTAAACTTAAATAATTTATGGAGTTACTTGTAAATTCTCAGACAAGTGAAAGTGTCCTGGAGAGCAGTAATGCCTTTCCTAGTCGCTGAGTCAGGGGCAGAATTCATGTTGTGGTTCAGTGAAGGGGCTTTCGTGTGGACGCCGCAGCCCTGCTTTCCGGAAAGCACGCCAGTCCGCGCCTTCCCTCGGTGACCTACGTGGTGACAGCATGAAGTTAATGACTCCGGGTCACATGGGCCTTGAACCATTTCCCCCGGTCTCGCCGGAGTCCACCCGCAGGAAACCAAATGCCACATAAACTGTCCCAATTTAAAAACAAAAAGAAAACAAAAATGCTTCTTTTTTCCTCAATTAGTAATTATCAAAATTGTTTCTATCATCTCAGATTTACTTTTGAAGTGATTGACTTTATAGTTTGGAAGTTTTAGACTCACAGGAAGATTGGGAAGAAAGCCCAGAGTGTTCCCTCGTGCCCCTGCCCACGCCTTGCCCGTGCCAACGTCTCACGTCTGTAGGAGCCGCCCGTCCCAAGCGATGAGTCAGTATTGGTGGTCCATGCTGCTTCCACATTTCCTCAGTTTCCCCTACGGTCCGTCTGCTGTTCCAGGATCCCATCTGGAAGATCCCATGACACTTGGGTGTCACATCTCCTTTGACCCCCCTTGGCTGTGATAGTTGCTTGGACTTGCCTTGCTTGTTGACCTTGGCCGTTGTGAGGCGTGCTGGTCAGAGATGGTAGGAGGCCCCTCTGTGTGTTAGTTTTCTCACGATCGCACTGGGACTGTGGGTTTCAGGGAGGAAGATCCCCAAGGGAGAGTGTCACTTTCATCATGTCACCCGAAGGGCACGTCCTGTCCACACGATGCATGACTGTTGATGTTGACCTTGATCCCTGGCTGAGGTCGTGCTCGGCAGGTTCCTCCATTACAAAGTTCCTGTACCCTTCTCCCCCGCCCCACCTTGCATCCTGTAGTCTAGGAAGGGTGTTGTGGTGTCTCCTCTTCTTCAGGACGAGGGGTCCGTATCAATTATTTGCAGCTCGGCGTGGGAGATTTGTCTCTGCGTCCTCAGATTCACTGTTAAGCTTTGAAATTCGTCTGAGTGGGAATCGTGAGTTGATGGCATCAGGAGCAGCTAGATTGGCAAAGAACAAAAACCCAGTGAGGTTATGACTGGTCTGTTATCGGTGCGTTCACTCTGGAAGCTCCGCACGTCCCAACCACGACTGTGTTACTAATTGTCACTTTAGAAAAGGTGCTTGAGGAGCCGCTCAAGGGCCCCTCAGGACTGGACCCATTTACTGAAAGAAGTTAACTTTTAGTTAAAAAAATCTCGGAAGGGGCTTGGTTAGAAACAGTGCTTAAAAATATTTATCCAGGTCCATCTTTAAACTCTTTTAAAGAAAATGACCAAGGATTTTTTTCTTTTTTAAACCACATACCAAAATCTAAAAGGATATATTTTATTTGTGACAACTGAGGAGAAAAGTGTGTCTTATTTTTTACAATATAAAAGTAAGACTCCAGGTTCTTGTCAAATTTTGTTTTTATTTGCTCATTACAAAACTCCATCTGGCTTAACTGAAGGATGTGGTAGAAAAGTCCATTTATCAGAAGCGCTGCTTTCCACGGGAGGGAGAAGTCCGTCTGGTCACTGACCCGCCTGGCAAATACTCGTCCGTCCTTCTGCAAGGAATGGGAAGCAGCCTTTCCTGGGAAGAGTGGAATGAGGACTCTTTTCCCTTCCGAATTCATGGCCTGAAGACTAAGGTAGCTGTGAGTGCCGCACAGCGAACTTGGGGTTTTAGTTCTTTGCTCATCAGTGTCACGGCCTCGGGAACCCCGGGTCTTCTGTCCTTCGGCCACCTGGCAGGGCGTTGGCCGACACCCCATGTTGCCTTGGATTGTCAGCCACTCATGAGGAACATCTGTGCCGAGGTAGTTTAAACTGGATCTGCGCCTTATTTAACACACACCGTCAGCTGTTATCTTCCACCGTGAAAAACAAAAGCCAAAAGAAAAACTCTATGTGTTATTCTTGGAGAAAGTCCAGAAGACGAGTAGCAAGTGTTAGTATTTCCAGCCTTGGGAATTCTGAGGACTCAAAGCCTGCTCTGAGAGCAGGCTTCCCAGCAGTCTGGCAGACGGGGGGACAGCGCGGGGAGGCCGGGGTGAGACCTGGCAACCCCAAAAAGGCCCTTTCCTACGAGGCTCATGTTATCTGTCGCCACGAGGCCAAATATTTGCAAACCCCCTGCAGCTGGAATTTTTTTCCGAGGAAATCTCACCTGTTCTACAGCAGACTTGTATGGAGGACTGAGACCTTTTCTCTGGCACGTGGCCTTCCCGTGGCCCTCAGCTCTCCCTGACGCCCACCCTCGTGTTCATCACCCTCAGATGTCACACGCATGGTGTTTCAGCGGGACAGACGAGTGTGTGCCTTTGGGAGCTGTGGTTGTGTAAAGTGGAAGTGTGTTAAGTAGTGTGTTCCGAAGTTTACCTCCTCTCGCATGTTTTAGAAGGATGCCCAACTATAGCATGGTTACTTTCCTGGTTAAAAGTTACTAACTCATCTGTGTATTGACTCCTTGTACATGTCATATGCAAGGTACAGCCATTGAGGATGGAGGGATCAAATAACCAATGTGTTCCCACGGTGAAGGAACCTGGTAAGACGAAAAGGAATTGCTAATAATAATAATAATAATAATAATAATAATAATAAATCCTGCCTAGACATTATTGACCCAAGATTCTACTACTAAAACAGTCTTTTAAAGCTGCTTTATCGAAAATGAGCGCTAAGTTCAGAACCACAGTGCCACTTCTAATTTCATGAACTTTCTGTGTAATTACATGAAGTATCTGTGATGATGCTGCTATCTAAGAACCCTGTTTGTAAAGGACGGACTCAGAGACAGAAACCGCGTGTCCTGTGGGTGAGTCTCCGTCGGCACCTCCGCGCCGTCCCTGAACCAGGCCGCACGGGGCAGGGAGCAGGGCTGGAACACGGCCCCTTGGGGACCCCCGACTCCTTCCCTCGTGTGAGGCTAAAGGGGGGTGCAGAGGCGTGCAGATGGCAGCCCAGGGTCTACGGCCTCTGTCTGGGCAACAGCATTTTCCACAGTCGGTGCCCTCCCTTTCGAAGGAAAACTGGAGGGGACAGCACTGTCATTTTGTGCTCGTGCCCTGACAATGGGGTCCAAGACTGCTAATGAATGGGTTGTTTCTTAAAGAGGGTGAAGAGGCAAAGCTCCTGTTCAAGAGAAGAAAACTGTGGATATTCTCAACATCAGTAGAGCTTCCTTCTTTTCTAGAAAGTCTAGATCTTCAGGAAAAAATCATTTTCATGGATAAATTTTCTGACACGAATTCCATTTTTGTGTGGACCATATGAGACTTTGATTCTGAGCAGATGTTTTTGAATCAGAATGTAAGTTTAAGAATGTCAAGTGAATACCCAAACCTGGTTTCTCCAAGACACTTCACAATGCCGGAACCAGTTCTTTCCAGCTCCGTCAGGACTTCCAGACTCTTTCAGGCTCTGTCACGCCCCGTCATTTCTTGGTATCTGCGTCTTAAAGCATCTCTGAGAGGGAGAATGGTCCGGACCAAGCCAGTTCACGTTTCGGTCTGGTCAGGGTAAGGAGTTATGTGTATTTAGACAGAAACATATTTTATTTGGAAAATAATAGGATTCTGTGCAATATTTTTTCCCTGCATAACGTAGTGCAGATGAAGATGCACATCTGCTTCTCTAGCAGACGCCTTAAGGTCATGTTTTTCAGTATTTGTGTGAAACTGTATGTAGCAACGTCCTAGGTGATTTTAGGGAAAAAAAGCAGTCTTTGTACTGTCGGCAGGAGAAATGTTTTTGTTTATTTAAAATGATTATGGATACCGCATTATAACTAACTGCCTCAGCAACAATAAATATGCAATAAGAAAATCCTGAACCTTAGATTAGTGTTAACAATGTTGTTACTGTAAGAGAAAGGTATATACGTAGTGCAACAGGCTGATTCCGCGTAACAAATGCCAAGTCTGCTGCATGGTCAGGTGCACGTCGTAGACTGTAATAGCCTTTGGGATGATCTTCGGTAGGATTGACACAGGGCATTGCCGACACCCTTGGAGTCTCTGTAAATGAAGTTAATTTTTGTATGATGTATAGTTTGTTTAACCTTATAGCTTCTGTAGGTTTCTACTTTTATGATACTTGAATCAGGCAGAAAAGCACTGTGGAAGAAGAATCAGTAGCTCTGGATGCAATATGCAAACATACCAAAAAAACAGAACAAGGTACTGAGCTGCAATGTTCACGGGATGCTTTATACTTGGAAAGCTACGTCTGTTTGTTTTTTTCTCAAACCAGTCTTTAGTTAAAGTGAAGGAATTTCAGACTGTCCCATCGTTTGTCATCTGTATAATCACAAATGATTACCTCTGTGATGTGAGAAGCCTCTGAGGCTCTCTGTCTCTGTGCTGTTTCGGCTCTCAGTGAGGACATCTGTTCATGTTCCTCAGCAGGGGACATCGAGGGGCCTGAACAGACCACCCGCGGGTGGGTGGCACGGTGCCGAGGACAGGACAGGACAGAGTTGGAACTCGGCATGTGCTGGCGGTGCCATGGGCGTGAAGCCAGCCTCCCGCAGGAGCAGGGCCCCACCACTTTTTGGTTACTCTGAGAGACATTCAACAAACGGACACCTAGCACGGGACTTACTGAATCTGCTGTGACTAGTACTTAGCGCAGCGCCTAGGACGGTGGAGAAGTGAACCGTGCGTGAAACCTGCTGCCTAACGTGCGTCACTCTTTCACGTAAAAGGTACATGAGCAGCTCCAAATTGAACTTTCCCAAAGCTTGTTTCTTTGGCTTTGAAGGAATAACTGTTTGAAAGGACTGAGCCTTTTGCATGCCACGGTGACAGATGTCTGTCAGAATCTCGCCGGCGCTGAGACTGGCCTCGTTGTTCTTGCATCCTTGAGGTTACGGCAGAAATCGTTTCTGCAGTGGAGTACTACTGGGAGAACATTGTGGACACAAGGATTGTTTGGGGGGGATTTCTTTTAAAATATGCAAAAACCAATATTGGATGGACTACACGTCACCACGAAGTGCCCAACAGCGCAGCTGCGAAATAAAGTTGGTTGTGATCAGCACTCCACGTGGTGGTGGCTCTTCTGTTATAATTGGGCAGTCGTCCCCTTGGTTGTTCTAGGGAACCCGTTGTGGGACCTTCCCATCTCTACCTCAGCTTTGCTTCTGGGCCAACTCAAGTCCAGAGTCTCCCCAACAGGTACGGTCAACTAACTTTCTTAGGCTCTACATTCGTCAGGTGAAGAGGGCATCACCAACTGTATCAGAACAGGGCTCTTATCCAGGTTCACCAACCGCATGGATTGGCCTTCCTGTAGGAGTCGAGGGCAGGGAGGAAACACTGTCAAGTGCAGGAGCAGTGCTCTCGGGACTGGAAGGGCGACCTTCTCATCCGAGAGCTGCGGGGGCCCCAGCTGGAGGAAAATTCAGGTCCCTGTTGAAATAAGCACATTTATAGGTGGGAGAACAGTCATCACTGCGGGGTAGATAGATCGGTTGTTTTCCTGGATATGCTGAGTGCAATGAAGCTGCAATTCTAGAAATCATAGCCTCACTTTAGCCCACGTCTTCTTAGTAGGGCACCATGGCTTCTGGCAGAATTTGCCCCTTCACGGTCACCCCCTGGTTTTGTGACTGCCCACTTACCTACCCCATGCCCGAGACCCAGGCTCACAAGCAGCTCAAACAAACGTCTGTTTGCTTCTCACTGTTGTGTTGGGCATCAGAGGAGAAAAATTCAGTGAACAACAAGTTTTTGTGTGCATGCGTTAATATGGTTTCCACACTGACATGTCCAGTCTGCCCTCTTGTGAGCCCTACCCCCTTGAGAGCAGAACCTTGTTCTGTTCATCCTTGAAGCTCTGGTTCTCAGCGCGACATCAGGCTCACCGCAGATGCTTAAGGCTCGTGCTGAGTGAAATTGTCCAGAAGACAGCGAGTCCAAGGAGGCGGGGCTTTGGGAGAAGCTTCCAGCTCTGATTGGACAGGCAAAACGAGCTAAGAGGAGTAGTGTTGGGCTTAGCGATGGTCCCATGACCTGTCTCAAGCTCACTGACGCGTGGCGTCAGGGAAAGACACCCAAGCCAGCATCCAGGAGGAAGTTAATCCTGCGATCACTTCTGCATGGATTATGAGTAAGGTTCTCAAATTATGGTATTATTATATGTACTTTAAAAGATCGACACACCAAGGGGTAATTTAAATATTTGGCAATTAGGCGAGTAGAGATGATACTTTCTCTCCAAGCACAATCTCTTTCTTTACACGCCGTTGCTGACGAACGAGGTGCAGTGTTAACTGACCGTCGGGACCATCACGCGTTTGAAGGTTTAAACCAAATAATAGATGCAGGCGACTGACATGTGGTTTCTTCAGTGATTGCTCTATGTGTCCAGGTAACGGTTTGGAAAGCGTTAGCCAAGCGGGAGAGAGTGGAGAGGCCATTTGCAGCTCATCTGAGTTGAAAGTATGTGAGACAGTCCTGGCCAGATCTGACCCTTGGTGTCTTCTCAAGCAGGTCGAGGTGCCATCTGCGTACGGGAGGGCAGCGGGAGGACGTGGCCCCTGATGTTGGGCTTCCCACCTCATTACTTGCACATTCTTCTGTGATTTGTCCTGGGCGCCCCGGCTCACAGACGGAACTTTTTTCTAGCCCTTGTCATCATTTAAATGTCACCAGCCCCGTATCTCCGTAGTTGGCGTCACCCTCCCATCTCTCTTCCATCCGTTGCTTCCTCCGTCCACACGAGACCACGTCTCGGAGGGTCTGCTGCCTCTTCCAGGAAGCGTCTGTGCTCTGTACAGTCTTCGCCGCCCCCAGGTGAGGCGTCAGGTGGTGTGTTTGCCTTCAGTGGGGTCTGTGTACTTGGCAGGCGTTCATGACTTTATTTTCATTAACTGAGGGAATTGAGCAACTACGCAGGTGCGAGAAGAACGATTACGCATGCTGGTCCTAAAATCAGAGTCCTATGTTCCAGATATGTTTGAATGATTCAAAGCCACATGCGTTGGAACAGCCTCCTGGGATTGGGAACTTCTAGGAGCGGAAGACATCTGAGCACCGTGGCACTGCCTGAGGGCAGGAGAGCGACTTGGTGGGGGGTGGGGAGGAGACCCTTCAGAGGGTACCAAATCCCTGAGTCCAGTTTAACTTCAGAGACCTGATGCACGGGAGGTGAGGGGCGCAGCATGTAGGGGGGGACACACAGGTGTCACCAGCTGGCTTAGTCTGCTCCCTTTTCCAGGAGGAAGACATAGCAAGAAAATGACCGAGGAGCAGCGGACTTCACACAGAACAGAGAGCTCAGCACTGAAAGGTGAGTCATGTTGAGCCGGTGAATGTCAGATCAGAGCCGGACAGTTCCTTGTCCCCAGGGCGAGCGGGCTGACGTGTGAGAAAGTGAACGGTGACACAGCTCTGACAGGGGGACAGAGCTAAGTCTGCCTACGGATGTTTCCACTCAATGGCAGTTCCTTGCTGGACAGATTCTCACCACCCACCTACCTGCACAAGCCACCAGTTCCAATCACGTGCACATCTGCCGTGGAGAATCCTACCTCTGGTCTGCCTGTCCTCAGATTGAGCCACCCTTAGGAGCCAGTGGTCAGCTTTGCTCCAACTCCGTAAGGGACTTAGAGCCTGTGCTTGGGAAGGGTGGCCTGGCACAGAGCTGAGGACACTGGTGAGAGGGAAGTGTGACGCAGGAAAGGTCTCAACTCCTCATGACCTTGGGGAGATGAGAACAGTCTAGAAAATGTCCAAGGTCACAGGAGCTGTGTGACCTAGTAACTGCTTGGCCCCTGACCTCCCAGTTCAAGGACAGTGCTGTTTGGTGCAGCCGCAGCTGGCCTCCAGGTGTTTGTAGGACACTGGGGACCGTCCCCACCACCCTTCTCAAACAGTGGCCTCTGGAGGGCAGGCCACAGAGACAACAGGGCTGATGGAAGCTGCCACCAGGGCAGCCTGATGGGTCGCAGCTGCCACCAGTCCCGACGAGGCTCAGACACCCAGAAACATCATCACAGCTTAGAGCCAAAAAGTCTGCCACATTCAAACGGTCGCCCTGGGCCTGGGCTTTAAAGCAGCTGTCCCCGGGCAACCACTGCCGATGAACTTGAGGGATGCTGTTGCCAGATTCCCGGAGCTAGGTCTGGCCAAGCCTGGGCCCCCATCCCAGGGGAATGGGCTCCAGTTGGGATCACGTGTCTTTGTCATCACTGGTCAGCGTAGTGTGTGGCCATCACGGCCGGCCGGCAGGTTGACGTGGGAAAGGTCATGTTCACTCCAGAACTCAGGCAGTTTTCATGGTTGGCAGTGTGCCCCTGCACCACCTCAAACCACGTGAGCGTGGCTGGCTTGCCACCGTCAATGGGGGTTCGAAACCCAGGCACATGGGTCTTTCTCTGCTGCTGGGGACGACTATGGAGGACGGTGGGCCCTTCACAAAAGAGGTGTGAGTAGTCCCCTAAAAGCCAGATTTATGGTCATCTCAAAGAAAACTTTAAAAAAAAATTCTTATCACCAGTTGTTTGGCAGACGGAGAGACCTGTAACTTCTGTTTTATTTTCTGAGTTTTACTGAGAACATACAAATGGTCTGTATGTTCGTGTCTGTCGTACAGAAGGAGGGATTTCTTCATTCAGGGGCTGAGCATCCCAGGGCAGTTCCAAGCTATTGGAATGGCATGAAAAAAATAATCTTTCTCTGAACAAAACTGGCTGATTTTACTAACACAGCCCACGGTGAGTGGGAAGACCAGGTGGGGTCGGTACCCACGCAGTGTGCTCAGCAGAGAGAGTAGGAGATCGGAGAAAACATGATCCCCACTGGCCACCTGGCCTGGCTCCACCACAGGCACCGAATTGGGGTGCTCCCGGGTCACCAAACCTCTCACGCTCATCACGCCCACGACACACTCATATGACAGATCCGATTCCTTGTTTTCAGGCTCCGTCCATGTCTCCAGGGTGGGGCAGACCATTGTAACGTGGGAGGGTGGCCACACCACAAGGCAAATGAGCGGCCGCAGAATCTTTCTGTCCATTTTTGAAACCAAGTTAACGTGAGTTACAAAAATACTCGTGATGTGAAAGTTGCACCAACATTGGTGATGCAGGAGCTGGCATTTTCTATGACACGTGAGGTTTGTCTGGTTAAAGACAGTTGGGTACCAATCCTCCACGGGGCCAGTTTTGAAGCATGCCTGCCTGAGATATTTATGTTTATGCTCATTTGAAGATGCCGGGATTTGGCTGTCAGTCACCTCCTTGTGCGTCCGGAACTGTTCATTCATGCAGGCCTGCACGCGTTCATTCCCAGTGGATTCGGACTTGCATTTCTATGCAAAGCCCTAAACTAGCCGCCAAAACAGGGCGAAGAGCCAGAAAAATGAGTAGCTTTCTAAACGTAAGGCACTCCATGGACAGTTCTCTGCCTTCCTGTGCTCACCACTGTAGGACCAACTTCTGCTCTGTGATTGTTTTTTAGTTTGTAGTTGTTTTACTTTTAACTCAGCTACGGACATATTTTCTAGCAATAGCTCTTGTGTGCTTTCCACATGAGCCTCTCTTAAGAAGTTGTAACTAATGGGATGCCAAACTGAAGGAAATTTCTCACAGCACGGTGTGCTCCACATCTGGACACCCAGAGATGCGCATCTTTTTGTGTTAATACTCAAAGTCATGTTGGAAATGGAGGAAAGGCCATAGATGAGGACGTCAGAGAAGCTCCCGGAATAGTGTTTGCAGCCAGAGCTTCACGACGGCCCACAGCAGTCTGGCGCTTTGGGGCTTTGCAAGTGGCAGGTTCGGAGTGGAGCGCCGTTCTTTCGTTCACTGTGCATCGATGCAGCCCCTGTTCCTTGGGTTTTCACCATGGGTGAGGCCTGTGCTGACAGGGAGGGCTATGGCAGTGAAGGACAGGAACAAAAACCTCATCCTCATGGGACTTACCTTCTGGTCACAGAGGGGCAGAGAAGGAAATTGTATGTGATTTGTCTAGTAGTGATAAATAATATGAAAAAAATGAGCCAATGAAAGAAAACTAGCAAAGAGATGGAGAGGGGGCTGGGCAGGGGAGAGGAAAATTGAGCAGGAACAGTGTCTCATCAGGTAGCTAGTCTTTCAAGGGGTCACGGCTGAGTCGCAGGCCACTGAGACGGCAGGGAGTTGGGCACGGAGGACACGACATTGGGTCTGGCAACGTGGATGTCACCAGTGACCCTGACAGGAGCTGATTCATGGAGGGGTGTGGAGGAAAGCCAAGTTCATCTGCGTTCTAGAGAGACCGGGAGGAGAGGAAGGAGAGAGAGAGAGGCTGCAGGAGACTCCTCTGTGGATGCTGTGCCGAGAGAGGTGTTGAGGAAGAGGTGGCTGTGGGCGAGAATCTGATGTGACAGGAGACATGACAGTGTGTTGGGAAGTTTTCTGGTCCAGGGGGAGACCGATGATGTGGGAGGGAGGGGCAATCTGGAATGATGTCTTTGTGCAGTTGACAAGGACAGGCTGGTCTAGAGCAGATTGAAGCATACGTGTCATGAAATGCTTTGAGCGTATATCCAAAATACACATGCATATTTTTTATCGCTGTTTGATTACAGTTGTCCCCATTCCCCCCATTTCTTCCCCCTGTCCTACCGACCCTCCACATCCCACATTCAATCCTCTGCTCCCCGTTGTCTTTGTCCTTGGGTCCTTTATACGTGTCCCTTGACTTCCCTCCTTTCCCCCATTGTCCCCCTCCTCCCTCCCCTCTGATCACTGTCAGTTTGTTCTTTGTTTCCAAGTCTCTGGTTCAGTTTTTCTCACTTGTTTGCTTTGTTGATAAGGCTCCACTTATAGGTGAGATTGTGTGATATTTATCTTTCACCACCTGGCTCATTTCACTTAGCATAATACATATTGTAATGTTCATTCACATGCTACTTAGCCTGCTATATGCATTTAAAATATAGAGAGAATTTTAACCAGATCTTTGGGGAAAAAAAACTCTATCAGTCGAAGGCCCAGTGTTTTCTCTCCAGATCCTCAGGTAACCTTACACCCACCCGCCTCGGAGAGCACCCGCCTCCCTATGGGGTTCTTCAGAGAATGTCCCCGTTTGACTCGGACTCAGCAAAAAAGCAGCTGGAAGGAAAGAGCTTGGCCTTATAGATTCGAGACTCCAAGTTTCCCCCTTTATCTTGTTTTATGACTAGAGAAGTGTTTCGACCTTCACCCTGGATAAAGAGCAAGGACTAACGTAACACTCGAGATGACTGAGCTAAAGGATCTAATTCCCAAGAAGGCTCTTTGCACGCCCCTACAGGTCACTTCTGTCTCGGGTAATTTCGCCAAGTGCAAACAGTACCCGGGAAGGAGAGCAGCCGCGTCTCAACTTGTATTTGTTGACGCCGGGTCCCTTTTTAAGCACAGGCCATGCCGGGGATCTCTTGAATCTTGACTGAGGGACAAAGCCCACATCTCATCACTGCAGGTGTGCAGATAAAACCATGCACCCCTTGATGGGAAGAGTGTCCTCCATTTTTCCCATAGTTTCTGTGTAAAAAAGCACAGTTACCACTCATGGGCAAAAAAGTTCTCCCTAAGTCACGAAAATTGAAGACTGTGAATGACAGGCAAGGGAGCTTTTCCTGGAAGACATTGTTCTCTGGAAAGTATTTTCGGAACGCGTGAGGCAGACATGACTGGCACAAGAACGCTGTTCTGTGTTTGGCTGATGATCTACTACAATCGAACAATGGTGTCAGGTTGAACATCCACACAAGTCTTCCAGGCGGTCCCCAGGGTCCTTCCTGCAGTGCCACTGCATCCCCAGGTATGGAAGGAGACCCTTAGGTGGGTCAGAGACACACTCGAGTCCAGGGGTCATGTTCACAGGGTGTGGCTCTCCTAAACAGACTGGAGGCCCCTAGATCAGCCTCTCCATCGCCGATGGTGGCCTCAGGTGCCACCGCTCCACTCAGGAGCCCTCCTTTTCCTGCCGGCTTGGGCTGTAGGTCCCCGGGGTGGCCCTTCTGTTGGAGGTGACAATGGACACAACTGCCAGTAAGAGGAGGAACAGCAAGGCTGCCATCAGCGAGCCATTGGCCGCCTGCAAGGATGGAAATAATGGTGATGTACGTGACAGAGCAAAGGGCAAGAGTCGGGACGAAGGAGCTGCTCTAGAATGGAACCAAGGAGCGCCGATTCCACTCCGCATGGCGCGGAGTCCAGGGTGGGAAAAAAAGTCGGGTTGGTCATCCCCAGACCTCGTGGCCATGGCCGAGTCCCTGGCACGGAAGGTCTAGTGTCGCCGAGTGCGATGTGAGCTACCTACTGCGGTGACCGGGCCTTCATCTCCGGGACAGAGGTCACTTGTGTGGCGTTGAAAATAGGAGGTGAGCTCGCAGGTGTATTTCTAAAATACTTCCACACAGATAGAAACAGGTTCTTCCCAACCCCTTGCCTCCTTTGCCAAAAGTCCTAATTTTGGACTAAAAGGAGGTGGCTTCACAGCCCTTTTTTGAGCAAGGAAGCAAATTAAACTACAGTGATTGGTTCTCGAGGGAAATATCTGGAGGCTGAGGATGGACAGAGACTCCTATCCCCCCCGCCCCTCCCCACCCCACCCAGCCTTGCAGGCCGTCCCCACCATCGTCACGTGGATCTGGACTCGATGCGACAGCTGAATGGCTGTAAAAACGCACGAGCCGGACGCTGAACCAAACGTCCAGAAAGAGAAGCCGCAGTGGGGCTGGGCCCTGTTCCCTGTTTGCTGTGGACTCCACGTGTTCACGAAGCACTTTTCATCCGTGGGTGACCTGAGACTGTGATTTACACTCACAGAAATAGGAAAAGCAGCTGCTCTTGGGACTTTTTAACTGGTTTTCAAAGAAACATCTCTGTCAGAGAGAAAGCAGCAATAAACTAGTTTACCTTCTCAGTGAGCTTTTCTACCTTCTCCACGTTCATGTTACCATAAAAAAGTCTGGGTCGCGGCGACGTTGTAACCCCCGGTTCCCAGAACTTTGGGAGGGAAGCATATAGAGTTTCATAGCACTCAGCACTCCTTGGGAAAAACAGTTGACCTCAGCTGGCGGGCAGGTTCTCCAGTCACACTGTGTGGCTGCCTTCTGTGAGTAATTACATCTTTTATCCATGAGATAGCTGTGGGCTGGGAAAAGTGAGCGGAGCCATAGACTTGGCCTTGAAAGGTCAAAAGCCTGGGACTCCAAAGGGCAATTGGAAGCTGACCAGCAAAAAGCCTGGGTAGGCTCTAGGGGCCTTTGCAAAGTGCATGCTCTCATTCCTGATTGTTGACTTGGTCTGCCCACAAACTCACCTCTGGGAGTGAATGGCTGTTCTCCTGGCTGAGTGTTTAGGGAGCACCCACCCCCACGCAGAGAAGGGAGAAATCACATCGTATGCCTCTGTTTGCTGAACGTTTCTGGATTCTTCACGTTCAGACTGAGAATAGTTAGGCTAGGGGCGCCCCTGTCCCCCCAGAGCCACCAGGAGTTCCTGTGAACCTCTCAGAATCCAGCATTTCCCACTGAGTCAGGCACTCCCTCTGACTTCGAACATGCAGAATGAGCTGGCTGATCTGCAGAGGGGAAAAAATGAGACCATTTCTGTCCTCAGCATTAGGGGGTGCCCAGCATAAAATACTCAGGGCTGGTGACACTGTTCGGAGGAAGAGGGAAACTGTCCACACACCAGAAGCCTTGCAGGATTTCTTAAAAACTCGACCTCACTTTTCCCAGTGAAATGAGGTGCAGAACTGGAGCTGTGACTCCAGGTGGGGCGATTGAGGACCGAAGTTGTCCTGTCTCCGGCCTGGTCTGCTGGAGTCAGTGGAAGAGTGTCTGTGACTACAGCCCAGCGGTGTGGGGGTTCCAGTTGGCTCCTGGGGAGCACTAGGGGTGAGCGAGCGAGTTCAGATGCTTAGAACGGGGGTTCATCTGTTCTGTCGAAATGGGCGCAGACAGTTCGAGGTGGGACGTTAAAGTGTCTGAATGTGCCCGCTGATTACAGGTCACCTTCCCCTTCAATACATGGTGGGGGGAGGGGCACGCAAACAGGTTTGCAGCTGTTCGTTTGGAAAATGATACAATCAAAATGAATAACAATATGAGAATAAATCCTGTGTTTCGTGTACTCACAGCGGTAAACCTACTGTGGCTCCACCCTGTATGTGAGTCTCTGTACTGGGCTGTGTGTGTGTGTGTGTGTGTGTTACACAAGTAGTTAAAACCATTTTGTACTATTGTGAGAATTAGTGATTAAGGGAAAAATCAAAGAGGTTGTGTTTTTTAAAAGCCAACTGTAATATTTACCTTCCCTCTGTGTATCTAAAGCAAAATGAGGACATCTCTTTAACTTCCACAAATTTTTTTTTTTTTTTTAAAGAGAAAGGAGAGGAATAGTCCATGTTTCAGACCAAGGAGAGCAGTCCTGTGACCCCTCTCGTCACAAGTCCATCTTCCACGTGCTGGGTGGGGAACACCTCCCCCGCACACCCAAATCTTTGAAGCATCTTCCCGGTGAATTGCTGGAAATGGCCATTTCCATAGTAACATGGAACCCACCCCAGCGTCATTTCAGGAAGCCAGTCCCTCTCCCTCCCTGAAGCAAAGACCAGAACCAAGGGAGCGATTCTGTGACTAGTCCCTCTTGGTTCTTTCCTGGTTCGTGGGGCCTAAACCCGTTGTCGGAATCACATCAGCTTCCTAGTTGCGCTCCCTTCCTATTTCTGCCCCAAGCCTCCTCCACGAACCCGGACACAAAAGGCTTTGAAGGTCTTTATGCCCCATCGCTGCCACGGTCCGTAGACTTTAGGAGGTGATCGATAAGTAGGCCAGTTACTTTTGAACGTAATTTCAAAAGCAAGAGAATTTCAGGACACAAATTAAAAAACAGCAGGGGGACTTTAGAGATTAAATAATACTAAAGTCCTGTGACTACTAACAACTAAATGCAATTGGCTGTATCTTAGAATGACAAAAGGTATGTAAAGGACGTTATTGGGACAATGGAAGACATCTAAACGTGGGTAGTATATGAGATGAGACATTTCTTGATACTAGTACTGTGGTTTTAGAAGAAAGAACTTTTTCTTAGGGGATACTTGCTGAAATATTTAGTGGTCAAGTACTATGGTGTCTGCACCCTGCCTCTAAGGATACAGCGAAAACTGTACATAGAAAGGGAGAGATAAATGAGGTAGCAAACTATTGAAAAAATCAGAGAAACTGGGTGAAGGGTGGATGTGTGTTCATTGGACTATTTTTTGTCATTTTTTAGCCTCCGATTCCCCCCGTCAAAAGCTAGAAAAGTAATTTATTTATTTTTAAATGTTATAATGAAGATAATCCCTCTGAACTTCACATCTGCAGAGCTGGCCACTCCTACTCTCCCTTCCGTGGCTATCCCAGGCCTCTCCCCTCCATACGGTTACTGCCCAGGACCCTCACCCCCAGGACAGTCTTATCGGCCCACTGGAGGCCAAGGTAGTCACGGGTCAAGTCCTATGTCGGTTTCCTCACAGACTTGCCCCCAGCCCTGCCTGACAGTGCCAGGCACACATGCAGTGGGTGTTCATGGACTTTCTCATGACCTAGAGTCTTCACCGTCCTTGACCTAAAAGCCACACCTCAGGTCTTTGTGTACTCAGATGCCTTTCTTCTTTCCAACTTTCTTTTTTAAAAAGATTTTATTTGTTGATTTTAGACAGAGGGGAAGGGAAAGAGAAAGAGAGGGAGAGAAACATCAATGTGTGGTTGGCTCTCACACTTCCCCTACAGGGGACCTGACTTGGCCCACAACCCAGGCATGTGCCCTGACTGGGATTCGAACCGGCAACCCTTTGGTTTTTAGGCTGGCACTTGATCCACTGAGCCACACCAGTCAGGGCTTTCCAACTTTCCTTAGGGGGGCAAACCTGCTGTTCATTTATTCTCCCAGGATGCAGGAAAAAGAGCCCTGAATCCCTGACATCCTTGTGGCTTATCACATGGCCCTCTGGCAAAAGGCAACCTAGTCTGGCCCATGGTATTTATCGCCCCCAAATCAAAACCAGTTGCCAAAGTAATGAAGGCCCATCGGTTTGTGGTGATTTAACCCATGTCAGAAGAGCTTTAGGAGCACATAAGGGTAATTTGACCAGCCAACGGAAAGCCATAAAAATGATCAAAAAGCCAATAGATATGCTGAGAACACCAAGCTTATTTTACTGAGGATTTATGGCCAACTTATCCAAAAACTATTTGGGCCAAGTCTACATTCAAATGAGTCCCTCAGCAATTCAGCAACGACTCCGGCCTCTGCAACAACGGCCGCCTGTAACGAGGTCCCCCAGCACCCCTCACTTGCAGCCCATGCGGTGTGATTTTCAACAGTTGTGAGGCTGCACTAGACGCAGCTTTGGGCTAACTCGCTCACTTGTGCCTCAGACCCACGGCGTTGTCCCTCTGACACACGTACGTAACTGTTGAGGCATCAAATAGCACTGAAATGCCCGACGTCCCCCACATAGCAGCCATGCCCGCTCCAGCTGTGTCCCCCCACAGCAGCGAATGCCAGCTCAGTCACCAGGCTCTGCCACATGACGTCAGCTGTGCCCCAGCCCCAACTCCAGGACTTGTATTTTATTGACCAGACTCAAATTGGCTCCCCCACATGTAGGTGATAGAGTGTGGTGTCCAGCCACCCATGTGAAGTCTGTGGCTGTGGCTTTGACAGCTTGCCATTGTGGCCCTTGTTTATGGGTTCTGTTGTGCCATTCACCCTATTCTTATTCTGAAAAGCAAACAGAAGTAGAATCACTTTCTCCCAGTGTTTCACTGATGCAGGTCTCTACCCTGCACCTCCTTTGAAGTGACCTCAGAAGGAGCTATTTCTGTTGTCACTGTCGGTTGACATCCAGGCGCCCAGATTCCACGTCAGCCTCGGGAAGATGCAGGCCCTGTAAGGCACTGTAATGGGCGTCTGTTCACAGCGCAACCTTCCCTCTTCCGAACGGTGTGAGAGCTGGGTCTGAGGGGAGGATTCTGCAAAGCTGGGGCTGCTCCAGCCCGAAGTGCACATCGCTCAAGTCTGCAGGCCAGGAGGAACTTAGAACACCAAGGTCCTTGCAGCCGAGAGAGAGAGACACCTTCACGTGAGGAAGGTCCCTTCCAACAGCAGTAACTGTGGAGCTAAAGCGTTCTTTCGGAAGTCAGGCTTTCAAACACCAAGCCTTGTTTGGCCAGAGGCCGCAGGTTTTAAAGTCGCTAAGATTATAAAACCAAACCAAAAGTCTTACACTTGACTTTGCCAGCCATCCACCTAAATGCCTGAAGACGCAACTAGGGGAAAGGCTGCATTTGCCTGAGTGTTGAGGAGTACCAAGCACTCCTGAGAGGGTGAGAAACTGAGACAGACAGCATGTTTATGCTCGTTTAAAAACACTGCTGAACGAACGGAGCCCCGTCTAGGTGTAAATTTAGCACAGCCTTTAATACACAATAGAGTTGAGATGGTGACTTTACACTTTTGTATCTCTAAGTCTATACACGCAGTAATTACGGTTTTCAAATTATCTGCATCGTCTGTGACAATAATAATTTAGGGGACCCTTGCCCAACAAAGGTCACGACATAGAAGTGCCGAGAACTCTGTTCCTTCCTTACGAAAGCCTCAAAGGACAAGTCTCATGAAGACTCCTCTTCTCCTACTGCTACGACTTTAATAAAAACAGAGTCTCTGTGTCCTACTCTGTTCAAGAAGAAATGAGATGGCCGAGGTCAAGTGTTGGATTATATCTTGGTTCTATGACTTGTTATTAATATTCTCAAAATGGAAGTTTTTTCCTGGGTAGTCTTTGGGGACGACGGCCTTTTTTCATGTTCTGTGCTGTATTGATATTTGGATTACAGTTGACCAACATTATATATAGGGGTTCATTATGGGGGTACCAACCCCCATGCAGCTAAAAATCTGCATATACTTTGTGTTTTCCTTCAAAATTTAACTACTAATAACGTACCATTGACCGGAAGCCCTATCGATCACATAAACAGCGGATTAACACAGATTTTGTATTTTTTACTGTATTCTTACAATAAAGTAAGCTAGAGGAGAGAAAATGTTATTAAGAAAATCACAAGCAAGAGAAAACACATTTACAATTTTCACTGAAAAGAAAATCCACATCTGAGCGGGCCCGTGTGGTTCAAACCTGTGTTGTTCAGGGTCCTGTATTTACATTCTTCTCTCCTGAGTTTGGAGGTAATTGCAAAGGAATATTCCCCTTACTAAGTTAAATGATCTGAAACATAGGGAAGCTTGGTTTTCTCAACTCCCCAAGAGACTCAGAACTGAGAAGCTGAACTGACAACCAAGGCTTGTCACTTTTGTGGCTCAGCACAACTCTCTTTCCCACACTCCCACGTAGCACTGCCCCCACCTCAACCTTTAAGAATATTTCCCCTGGGTCTATAACTTTTCTGTTCTATCACCATTTCGATGGCTTGTCCACAGGGACAGGGCTGTGTTAGCAGCCTCAGGAAGAAAACCATGATTAGCCACCCGTCTTGAGAGATCCTTCCCGATTCTGTTTACAAGGGACAAATACCAGTTCCGCACACAGCCCAGAGGACACACGCAGCCCAGTGCTCCCAGTGTGCAGAGGAGACTGCGCCAGGTGTCAGAGGAAGCCATCTGCTGGGAGTGAGCCACGCGGGGGCAGCTACAGTGTGCAGAAGAGACGGGGGTCACCGCTGAGCTCCGCTCAGCCAAGCACGCCTCTCTGCGCGGCACCCGGGGGAGACGTCTCCTCCATGTGAAAGGGCCCTCTCGCCACAAAGTGGTTCTGAGGGCACGTGCAATGGCTTCCTGATCTCTTCCATTAAAATGTCTTTGCTCCTATTCTTTAAGACTTCTCCTCGCCTCAGGAACTTAGAATAAATATATTATTTCTGCCACAAAAACGACAGCCAGGCCTTTGATGACTTGTGCCTTCTCACGAAGCAGTTGATCTTTACCACCTCATTCAGTTTCCGTGACACAACAGCCTGTAAAATGCTTTGGGACTGGGAGGGGGCATGGAGGAAAGGAAAGGGAATTAAAATCTGGGGATCTGAGGGGTGCCCGGCATTGCACTTGACCTTCCTGACAATGTAAGGATGGAGGGACAATCTCCCTTATTTCAAAGAAGATTTAAGCATTTCTCTGTATCTGTGCGTCTTTTTCTGTTTTGTTTTTTAAGATTCCACATGGAAATGAAATCATACGGTGTTTGTCTTCTTGTCGGACTCATTTCACTTAATGCTCCAAGCCCACCTGTGTTGTCCAGTGGCCAGATCTGATTCTGCATCGTGTCTGAGTGATGTTCCACGTGTGTACAGACCACGTCTTCAGAGGACAAGGAACCTCAACAGTGGCTCTGTCTGCCTGTTTCATACATGAAGGTTCCAAATAAAATGGCCTTTGAAAAGGAAATAAAATCAAGATGATTTAAGGAATTTGTCTGAAGTCCCACAGGTAATGAGCTGCCAACCGGGTGCCCAGATTTTCAGAGCCTGCTCAGCCAGGCGCAGATACATCTGAGGGACAGTCGTCTATAGATGTGACCCCAAATGCACCCTCCACTTCCATGGTGCTACCTGTGCTTGACACACTTACACCCTGAGGGATGAACAATCATGTTGATTTTATCTTTCATGTGTCTTGCTAGTGAAAGAAGTGTTTCTAGAACCAGCCACACTTCCCTGCTTTTCCACGCCCTTGACTGTGTTCTCAGGACCTAGCCTGTGGGGGTGAGCATCAACGAAGGAGGCTGGCAGGTGCAAGGATTTGGTTTGCAAGTTCCAGGAAGGTGCATGGCACCCAACAAGTGTCTGAGAGGTAAGCTATCTCCACCAACAGTGCCTGCCAGACCCTGAGACATTCGGCGGGAGAACAAAGAGAGAGACCCATTGTTCACAACTTTCAGTCCCATGGTTTTAACACCCCAGCATGTCTATCAGGAAATGAAACAAACAGCACAGCAGACCTCACAGGGCGGGCGGTCACTTGTGAGGCACAGCCACGCACTCCCCTTCAGTTTTAATGCCATCTCCTCAGGAGATGATTAAGAAGTAGCCATTTCCCACCTTGAGTGTCAGGAAGCAAGGTCTTGAGCCAACAGCACCCTGTTTAGGTGTTAGCACTGAAATCGCGGCCACGCGCTGCTTCCAACTGTACGTATTAACAGCACAGCGAAGAAGGAGCTTCCGTTGACTCCGGGCTGCCTGAGCTCAGCATATTCCTGGCATCATTTGCTGAGATGCAGATAATTGTACTTCTCATTAACAAGTTTCCAGGTATTTTTTTTTACCCCATCAGCAGGTTTTTGAATCAATGCCTAGGTTAGGTTTGACTAACATCAGCACAATTGGACTTTGATGGGAAGTTTGAAATGTATGCAGAATTAAACACATACGTCCACTTGCTGATTTCCAAGTACAAGGTGTTCATCCTATGGGAGTGGATGGCCATTGCCTGTCTACCTATCCCCAAACATATTGGTCCCTTGGTCTCTGAGCGATCTGATCCACGGTGTCCATAATGTTTTTGGGGATGCTGGGGAACATTTAGGGGCAAACTAAGGAGAACTTTCCCATTTCGCCCACTGCCCAAGGATTTCATCTTTCTATGTGCATGGGAGAATTCAAAGAGTGGCTTTTACCTTCCTTTTGAAACACTACATTTCAACAACCATTATACAGAGCTTCCGTTCTCCTGTATGTGTACAAAATTGGCCTCCACACTGTTTATGTGAAAACATGCACATACACCTCACTGACTATAAAGTACATAAGAATTATGGTGCCAGTGGAGGGTGGTGATCCCGGGGATTCTAGAATGCACCTGAGCTGTTATGTTGCAAAGACACCTTGCTACCTATAAAATGTCTGGTGCATCAAGGTTATCCTACACGACCGCATAGAAAATCAAAGAAGACAGCATGCCATGTATATAAAATGTCATAGAGTCTAACTACTTTTATTTATAAGAACCTACTTCCAATTTATGTAGCAAAAATTCAAATCAGCCCATTCTCAGCTGTGGCTGCTTGCACTTCATGGTATATTCTACTTCTGTCTAGCTGTGTTCAAATAGAATACACCATCTTTTCCTCTCTGTCAGCTTCAGAGTTCGTGACAGAGGGGAGGTGCTCAAAGTTTTTTGAACGAAACTGGTAACTTAGATGGCGTTGTAAGGCAAAGTCTTCAGTGGAAATGAGGAGCAGCTCCCAGTACATCCGGGTGGTACCTGGTATACCTGCCAGGTGGAGAGGGAGGGTCTCTACCTCCTTCTGGACCCTCTGTGACCTAAGAGATCATAGTAGGAGCTTGTGATAGGATCTCAGTTTGTGTTTTCTGGATGAGTCAACTGGGGCACAAGTTCTTTTTCTTAAAATAATTTAAAAAATATGTTTGTTGATTTTAAAGAGAGAAAGAGAAACATCAGTGTGAGAGAGAAACATTGATCAGTTGCCTCCCAAACATGCTCTGACTGGGGATTGAACCCACAACCTAGGTTATGTGCCCTGACCAGGAATCCAAACCACAACCTTCTGGTGTACAGAACAATGCTCCAACCCACTGAACCACCTGGCCAGGGCAACAAATTCTTACAAGGGGGTTGAACCCTTGATGGTGTCCTTGTTGTGTTCGCCGTAGCTGGCAGTGTTGTATGAGTTAACACAGGACACAGCCGACCCTTCCCCCACAGAATAGTCTATTTGAACAGACGCTTTCAAAGGAAGAGAGTAATAAATTATTGTATCAAGAAATACATTCTTAGGGAAATTTCTCATTCTTAAAAATCCCTTCACTGTAACATGGCCCAAGGGTGTGAATGATCTAAAACACCAGAGGTTCCCTTTTCCATCTTCACTTTGTCCAGACTATCAGCAGATCCTAGTCAGTTATTCAGCTGTCTGCATCACACTCTGTCACCTGAAAAGTGCCCATGTCATTTCCAAATCTAGCCTATAATTCTGCTGTCAGGGGTAATATGGTCAATGACTGAGAACCTTGGTTGTGCTTAATCAGCTAATCATAGGTACTAAGAACCTTGGTTGTGCTTAATCAGCTAATCATAGATGCTTAGGAATGGTCAGGTCCACCCCTCTCTGCCAGTCAGCGATATCTTTTTTACAATATTCATCACATATGGTGACTTAGATTCTATTTGACTGTTTCCTGAAATGGGAGTCTACTTTGGTACAAATGAATGTGTTATTGAGCAGTTCTAATGTTATATTGGCTTTCTACTTATACTGCCTTGAACTCTTTGTCCTATAAATTCTACTCTTTTGTCTTATTTCCCTCCTCTGTATTGATATAAAACAAGTCTGCTTTTCCATTTTCATAACTATCCAAACATACGAAGGCAGTTTCATGGTTTTCTTAAGTCTTTGTTTTTTGAAGAAAATGTCCCTTTAACTTTGTATTGTTTCTAAACCCGCCTTAGAGAAGTTGAGACCTTAGAATGCAAAGGGCACTGTTTTATTCTCATTTCTTCCCCACTGGACCCAACAGACAACGTGCTGGCTGATGAAACCTGGGAGAGAAATTGGCACCCGTCTGGCTAAAAGCACCAGAGGAAAGAGTTAGGCCTCATCACAGCATCTGGAAAATAAGGTGGAAATCCCAGAAAGGAGGAAGCCACAGAGGCAGAGCCTCAAATTCTGAACATAATTTCTGCTCAGATCTCGGATGCCCCCCGAGCTGTGCTCCTATGTGAGCTGCCTCCCGCAGTCCCGCAGAAGATGAAAGAACTGAGCAGGGGTGGGCACACGGCCCGTCACAGCAGGTGCTATCAGGGTTGGGACTTTGATTTGGCTAATTGGCTGCCTGCTAAAACAAAATAATCAATATTTTTCTGTAAGACTAGAAAAGAATCCATTGTCTCTACCACATATAATTTACCATACCCAGGACACAATCCAAAAATCACTAGACCAAAAAAAAAAAAAAAAAACACCCATTCAAGGGAAAATTTAAGCAATGGGACCAACTGCAATTCCAACCCAGGCATTAGGATCAGCAGACAGTGACTTGAAATCAGCTCTTTTGACTGTGCTTATATAATTGAAGGAAAATAAAAACACAGGCTGGCAGAAACATTACTCATTTGACACTGCTACACCACTAGGAAAAAAATCTTTATTTGTATTATCAGATATCTCTCATTTCCTCAGTTGGTGGCAAGTACGAGGTCTGTCTGGAAAATGGCCAGCCATCGTTAACATGATGAGGGGGGTTTGTACCACATCAATGAAACCTGGCAGCCAAGGACAGTGGACTGGAATGCGCATGCGTGAACAATGACGACTTCACTGTACTAGTCAATGGGGGTGGTAGATGCCGTTGAGTGAGCCTATGTACTGTGTGGCCATCACATTCAAAATGAGCAAGTAGAGCAACGAATCTGCATCAAATTTTGCATTAAACTTGAATATCCCTCCGCAGAATCTATTCGGATGATTCAGGAGGCCGCAGCTATGGGCAACTGGTGACTGGCAGGTTCATCACGACAGCACACCCACTCACGCGCCACATCTTGCACAGAGTTTTTTAGTGAAACATCAAATCACCCAGGTGACTCAGTCCCCTATAGCCCGGATTTGGTGCCCTGTGACTTCTGGCTTTTCCCAAAACTAAAATCACCTTTGAAAGGGAAGAGATTTCAGACCGTTGATGAAATTCAGGAAAATACAACAGGGCAGCTAATGGCAATTGGGAGAATTATGTGAGGTCCCAAGGTGTCTACCTTGAAGGGGACTGAGGTGTCGTTGTCCTAGGTACCATATTTCTTGTATCCTGTATCTTCTTCAATAAATGTCTCTATTTTTCATGGTATGTGGCCGGAAACTTTCTGGACAGGCCTTGTATTCCAACAAAAACATTCTTAAAAATAGGACTAAATGAGTATTAGATATCACCCAATGAATCATTTGCCCTGACATTTTCATACCAGGGCAGCTCCTAAAGACATAAACACACTTGTGATGCTTGGTAGCCTATGGTTGTTGTAGTTGCTTTCTAAATTACTAGATCAAACTATTTTCCCTTTAAATAAACACACATAATATCTCCTTTGGAAGGGTACATACACACAAACATATTTAGCATAAATGACATGCCAGTGGAAGCAA